>CAHIKZ030000631.1:50000-55000 GCA_903632075.3 Acanthosepion pharaonis
CACACACACACACACACACACACACACACACACATATATATATATATATGTATATGTATATATATATATATTCATATATATATTCATGGCATACATGAGAAACTATATATTACTAAGTTTATAAAAAATAAAAATGTACTGAATCATAGAAATGAAATAGCTATTTTTTGCCGTCATTGTCAAAAATCTTTCTTAAATAATATTTAAAAGTAAAATTAAAAAATGCTACCAGGTTTATATACATACTTATATTTGATATGAAAAAATAATTTTATATACTGTAAGTAATTCTATTACATTTACTAGTTTTAAAAAGAAATATAGTCTATTAAAATTAAGAGTGAAAATATTTTAAAATTGTAGTTAAATAAAACGAAAAAATTGTAGTTAAATAAAACGTATTCTAACCTAAACATCTCTCTCAAAGTACTTCTGGCACCTAAAAGAATCTAATAAAATACCTACAGTAAAATGGAAGTTAATAAGAAAAGCTAGAATATGTAGGCCATTAAATGACCCATGTCCTTTGTACAAACATAAGAAACTATATATTACTAAGTTTATAAAAAAATAAAAGTTTACTGGATCAGAGAAATAAATTAGCTATTTTTTGCCGTCATTGTCAAAAATTTTCCTTAAATAATATTTAAAAATAAAATTAAAAAAAAATAAATGTGACCTGGTAATATAATATTTATACTTAATATTGGAAAAATAATTTTATATACTGTAAGTAATTCTAGTACACTTTTTTAAAAAAGAAATATAGGCTATTAAAAATTAAAAGTGAAAATATTTTAAAATTGTACTTAAATAAAACGTATTCTAACCTAAACATCCCCAAATAGAAAAAATGCCGTAAGAATTTTTTGCCGTTAACAATAAAATTAAAAAAAAAACCCAGACGACATGCATTTAACGGATGTCAGAATTCGTTGAAAAATACATCCCTACCCCTACCTAAACATAACCCCTTTTTCGAACGTAACTAATAAATGATACAACAAAAGTTAATAAAAATGAACACGCTACCACCCCTTGTCTGGATGATTGGATCTCTCTGTATCCTTGGAAACAGTTGAATTATGAATTTTTCTGTGCCTTTAAAACTCAGTAAATTTTAAAAAATAAGTTACTCCAAAATTCGCTTGAGGATGAAATGGAACTAATGTTTTTAATTTAATTACAAAATTAAATTTGAAGCTTCTAGCTTCCATTTTTGAAACATGGTTATTACTGTGTAGCGAAAAAAAAAATCTTAAATCAGTTAATTTATAATATTAATGCTCTGTAAATTTACATTAAGCACTATTTTGTAAAAATAAAAATATCAATAAGAACACCGGATTATATATTTTACTCTTCTTCCTTTTTATTTATATATACATATATATATTCATACACATACATGTATATATATATGGATAAACGGTGGAGTAGTGGATAGCGGCTCGGATTGAGGAATCAGCGAGCCGGGTTCGAATTCCATTACGTTCACTTACGTGCTAGTTTCCTAATACCCTTGGGAAAGTGTAAATAGCAGGATAACATCTGGTCTAGGAGAAGGACGACTCTGAAATGAAAACCTTCACGTAGTGCACCAGTTCTCTGTATGCGGCTATTCAAAGCCTTCACCACTATAATCAAATTATATGTGTTTGTGTCTGGGCTGTCGGTTCCAAGGAACTGAGCTGCTTCATCTACATCCGACGGAAGATTCCACCATATATGTATACATATACATGTTATATATATATATATATATATATATATATATATATAAAAGAAATATGTTGTAGTGGTTCCAACGAGAGAAAAGTATGTATATTAAAAGAAGAGGGTGCCGCAAACGTTTTTTTGGTTGTAATGTGGATTTATTGAGAAAAAATATTATACTTTGTTTTACATAATTTCACGACACGTGTTTCTGGTCTGGTCTCGCAAACCGTCTTCAGGTGAAAGTGGAGATTTTTACATATTATTAAAAAATAATTAATTTTTTTCTTCATGTTCAATGTGGAATATTCTCGATATGAGACATTCTGTTTGTGTGTTGGCAATCCGAATTTTCTTTCTAGAATTGTCAATGAAGAGTTCTGCGTGAAGGGTCATAAAACAATTAAGGTTTGTCCAGCGAGTAGTTATCGGCATTTAATCTTTTAATGTTTTAGTGACCTCTATGTGCTCTTGGATCTGTTTCTATTTTGGCGTGTTCCTGTCAGCATGCGTGTATATATGCGTGCGTATATTTCCTTACTACGAGGAATTCGTAAACTTATTTGTACCTATACACGCATACACACACATACACACTATCCCACCACAAGTAGTCAGTACACACACACATATACACATATTTCCCAAGTTACATGGAACCAGTACACACACATACACACACACACATACACACACACACACACACACACGTACTTCTTAAGTTGTCAACATCCGCATATACATACATAAATGTATGTATGTGTACATACACATATATATATATCTCTCTCGTGTCTCCCGTATATGAGTGTGCGTCCATGTATGTGAGCGATCATTGTATTTGGTCACCCTGTGTGCATGTTTTTTTTTTTGGGGGGGTTACGATCTATTCAGTTCGGGTTTGAATTTGTCTATAAAGTTTTTTTTTTCCTGTATTTGTAGATACGAGTAATTGTCTGTTTGATATATCGGCATGATATTAAACTTACCCTGGTTACATTTGAAAATGTGTTGTGATACAAAAAGTTTTCTGTTGTCTGTCAATTTTATATTGCTTTTTGTGTAGGGAGACCCTGTTGTTCAGTTGTTGGCTGATGCCTATATATGACTTCTTACATTTTGTGCATTTAAGTGCATAAACTACATTTTTGGAGTTGCAGTTTAAGTTTTTTTTTTGTTTATTGTGAATGTTTTTTTGGGTTTTCAAAAGTGTAGGAGTTTCCTTCTATAATGATGTCACAAACTCCACATCTTTTTTTGTTGCATTTTGTGACTCCTGTATTTTGTGTTGACTAAATTTAGATGAGGTTAATATGTGTTTTAGGTTTCTAGATTGGCGTTTGCTCTTAATTATTTTTGGTTGTTTTTAGTATATTATTCAGTTTATTATTCTTGCTAAGTAAATCTAGATTTTTGTGATTTCTGGGAATATTTCTGGGTTGTTTTTTGTTGTACGTTGAGACATATGCTAGAGTTTGTTCGACGTTACGTTTCTTTTTATTTCTAAGTTGGTCTAGAGGAATTTCTTTCATGAGTTCAATACCTTTGTTTACTAGTGTTGTGGGGTACAAAAGCAATATAAAATTGACAGACAACAGAAAACTTTTTGTATCACAACACATTTTCAAATGTAACCAGGGTAAGTTTAATATCATGCCGATATATCAAACAGACAATTACTCGTATCTACAAATACAGGAAAAACTTTATAGACAAATTCAAACCCGAACTGAATAGATCAAACCCCCCCCCCAAAAAAAAAAAAAAAAAAAATGCACACAGGGTGACCAAATACAATGATCGCTCACATACATGGACGCACACTCATATACGGGAGACACGAGGAGATATATATATATATGTATGTACACATACATACATTTATGTATGTATATGCGGATGTTGACAACTTAAGAACGTGTGTGTGTGTGTGTGTATATGTGTGTGTGTGTGTATGTGTGTGTACTGGTTCCATGTAACTTGGGAAATATGTGTGTATATGTGTGTGTGTACTGACTACTTTGGTGGGATAGTGTGTATGTGTGTGTATGCGTGTATAGGTACAAATAAGTTTACGAATTCCTCGTAGTAAGGAAATATACGCACGCATATATACACGCATGCTGACAGGAACACGCCAAAATAGAAACAGATCCAAGAGCACATAGAGGTCACTAAAACATTAAAAGATTAAATGCCGATAACTACTCGCTGGACAAACCTTAATTGTTTTATGACCCTTCACGCAGAACTCTTTCATTGACAATTCTAGAAAGAAAATTCGGATTGCCAAACCACAAACAGAATGTCTCATATCGAGAATATTCCACATTGAACATGAAGAAAAATTAATTATTTTTAATAATATGTAAAATCTCCACTTTCACCTGAAGACGGTTGCGAGACCAGACCAGAAACACGTGTCGTGAAATTATGTAAAACAAAGTATAATATTTTTTCTCAATAAATCCACATTACAACCAAAAAACGTTTGCGGCACCCCTTTCTTTTTTTTATATATATATATATATATATATATATATATATATATATATATATATATATATACATTCTCACATTATATATATACACACACAAAAACATATATATATATATATATATATATATATATATATATATATATATATTATAAATTAATTGATTTAAAATATGTTTTTTTCGCTACACAGTTCCAAACCATGTTTCAAAAAATAGAAAAAAAAAACCCCCCGAACCTCATATACATACTTAAACTTGATGTTAAAATAATCCTACATAATATAATGGATTCTAATACATTTAACTGTTCTTAAAAGAATATAGTAAAATAAAAAAATTAAAAAGGAGAATATTTCAAATCGTAGTTAAATAAAAAGTATTAGAAAAAAAAAAAAAAAAAAACCGAAAATCTTTAAATTTAAAAATGACGTTGGAATTTTTTTTTACCGTTAACAATTTAAAAAAAAAACATTCAGACGACATCCATTCAACTGATGTCAGATTTCATTGTAAAATACATGCCTTTTCCTTACCAAATTGTAGCTAATAACTGATACAATGATACTGACATAAGGAAAATCTAGACACCCCTTGTTCAATTTAAGTAGAATATTCTGTAACCATGGAAACGTGATTTTAGCTGTGTCTTTAAAACCCGGTAATTTTTAAAAGTTACTCCAAAATTCGCTTGAAGATGAAATGGAACTAATGCTTTTAATTTAATTGCAAAATTAAATTCGGGGTTTTTAGCTTCTATTTTTGAAACATGGTTGGAACTGTGTAGC
>CAHIKZ030000631.1:65000-292500 GCA_903632075.3 Acanthosepion pharaonis
TTTTTTAGAAATTATCTTTTATAAAGAGAATAATTTTCGCAACACTGTCTTCCCATCGTTTTCCCAATAATTGATTTCAGTTTTTTCTCTTCCTTTTTATTTTTTTATCTATTTGACTATCTTACCCATTTTTTATTTGTATATGCTGTATTTTCAACCCTTTCGACATTTTCAGTCAGATTTTTTCTTTTAGTCGTTCACTTATTATTCTATAATTTTCTAGTAATTTCAGTTGTATTGGCATGTTTAAAGTTATCCGTTGTGTTTGCAATTGGCCATTCTTTTTTCATGATTTCGTATGAAATTTTCAAATTGATGTTTCCATTCGACAATATATTTTTGGCTGTATTCAGCGAACTGCATTTTCCATTCCTTTTCGGCTTCACTGACATCCACTGAAAGAAGAAAGGAAGCAAGTGGTTAATTAGTAAATATAAAATGAATGGGAAAATCAAAAGTATGAAAAACGAAAGAAAAGGTAAAGAAAATAAAGATAAAAAAAGGGAAGAAGTGAAAGAAAATAACAAAGGAAAAATCTCAAATAATAAGATGGAACTGGAGACGAAATATGATAATAATAAATAAATACTAAAGTAAGCATGATTGGGTGGGAAGGTTGGTCCACTGGCAATAGAGCAAGAGAATGTAATTTGGATGTACAGCCCAATGGTCAGTGGTATATGACACATCTGAGATATCTTATCGAGTGGAAAACACCAAATCCACTTCGCCCAATCGTGACCAGATATACGTAGTTTTAGTTGAAGAAAGAAAAAGTGTCAGATCACGGATTTCAGTGCCCGATGCCACCATACAGTAAGATTATGAGAAACCGAAAACCAAAGCTAAAAACTGAACAAGAATATGGAATATAAAGTTGTATCAATCTGGGTGTACTAGGAAAGAATCCATAACAGCCTTTCAAAAAGGCTGAAGAAACTCAATTCGTGTTAACATATAGACCATACAGACAACATTACTGAAAATAGCTAAACTAGTTGGGATACTGACGTATGGATGTTGTCTTTTTGTGGGCCGTGTCCCTTCAGGACGTAGGTGATCATGGCCCTCCAAATCTTTCTGTTCCTTGTAGCTCTTAATAAGTTTTGTATTTTTGTTATTTTTCCTAAACCCAGTTCTACCATCCATTTTCTCACGCTCATCAAGTATGTTACGCGCTGCTTTCCGCCAGCCCTCTTTCTCTCAATCTGTCCTGTGAGTATCAGATTTTCCATACCCCCCTTCCTTATTACGTACCCAAGAAAGTTCCTCTTTCTGATGCTAAGTATAAGTTTACTTTTTGTTTTCATTTTCTCTAAAAGCCCGTTGTTGCTCACATATTGCATTCTGTCTTCTTGTAGTTTATACGTAGTCATTTCTTCTCGCTTTCCTTCATTGTCTTCTGTAGGAAGTTTTGTAGTTTTATTTCCGTGTCTGCTATCAACACTGTGTCAGCTGTATATCTTATGTTGTTAAGATTGTAGCCGCCAATAATGAATCCTGGTAGGACTTCTAATTTCCTCAGAGTTGAATATAGATTGACTAAATCCGGTGAGAAGATATCCTTGTCTTACACCAACCCTTCCTATTTTTATATATCTGCTGAACTCCTTTTCAAGCAGTTTACTGCCCGTCTAGGTTCTTGATTATTCTAATATCCTTCCCGAATATGTCAAGGTTGCTGAGCAGTTCTAACAGATCTTTGTAGCCTACTTTATCGAGCGTAATCTATAAAACACATGTAAATGTAATAATGCATTTGTATTGCTATTTCTGATAACATTCTGAGCATAAATATTGCGTTCCTTGTTTTGGTGCCTTTTACGAACCTGCACTGTTCTTTGTTTTGTCTCTGGCCTGATTCTGCTGCGCGCTCTATTCATCAGAATTCGTTTGCGCTTGAATTCTTAAGCTGTGCTATGAAAATAGACCTGCTTAGCTCTTCCGGTATGTCACAACTGTTGTAGATTTCATTTATTATTTTGTGATTTTGTCTATGCCGAAATGATCGTCATTGAATTTTATGCAGCCTATTGATGAGCATGTCTTTTGTCCTCTTAGTTTGTCGATTATACCCTATACCGAGTTCAAAAGTTTTTTTGTTTTTTTTATATACAACGGAACTTTTCCACTTCACATAGAATTGCCATCAAGTGATAAAATTCCTTATATAGGCAGTACAAATAAGATCCTTTGATCAACAGTGATCTGGTTCAGTTATCTTTTAGGATCACGGCCCAAACAGTGCAAATTAGTAACATTTTCTTTCAGCTATATATCAACACTGTTAGCAGTTGATCTGAGAAATTATAGCAGAAATGTCTTTAAAGAGTTTCAAGTTTGAGTCTTAGTTTAATCTTATAAGTTCATGTTTGGAATTCTATAAAAATGCTGTCGGAATATATAAATATGTTAATCCGGTATTTCAGGCCCGTGCCTGAGAGTGGGTAGAAATTCTAATATGGTAAGAGCGCACATACGTAGATCCCTCGAAAGCCGGTACGTTTGTCATTCGCGTTGATATTTGGCGTCTGGTGTATTTCTGTATCGGAAGAAGGTTACAGTCAAGGTGACGTATAGCTGGTATGCTGTGGTGGGTGGTTTCTTTATCTATGTGTCTGCCATTAATTCGGTGACTGCTGTGTTGATATGAAAATATTACTGAGATTGTATATCTATGGTATATATATATGTGTACATGATGGATTTACAATAAACACATTAATTCTTCAACTGTTTATAAGTGAAAGGAATTTGTGGAAAAAATAAGCATTTTACTCGGAAAATCTGCGATGATATTTTTCAAGCTTGTACGTTTTGCTCAAATACGTTAAGTACTTGAAACGAACCATGTCTTTCAGATTTTGAGATTCTTGTTACACTTTATATTCGATTCGGTAATGGTTATAACCAAATATTTTCTAAATATTATATTTAATCTGTTTTCTTGTCGCTTTGTACAAACCAATTCAACAGAAACATCTCCATATGGATCGATGATTCGACTTAATTATATTGTATATTTTACAAACATATAACCAACATTCTCTGAGATGAAAAATGATTTAACACACAAAAATTTGATTTAAATATTGACAACGAGGATTAATTACAAACGGCAGTATTATAATATAATTATAAATAACATTTTTAGAAAGTCCTTAAGTATAGAAATGCATTCATTTTAACCTTCCTGCTTTTATAAGAACAACTGTTAAGAGAAAAATGAATCTTCGTCTGCCACCGTGAGAAGTATTTGTAACTAAGTTTGAAACTCTCTCCCTCTCTCTCTCTCTCTCTATATATATATATATATATATGGTAATTCAAAATAACGTGACAATATATCCAAAGTACAATCTGTGTGTGCGTGCGTGCGTGTGTGTGTGTGTGTGTGTGTATGTATGTGTGTGTGTGTGTGTTTGTGTGAGTACGAGTAAAGCAGTTGTCCAACTTTGTCCATTTTGTTACCAGAAACCTCTTCAAATTGTACAATATTAAATTGCAGTATAATGCACACTCAGTGATTTGAAGAGTATATTATAGAATTTATTGTATATTATTATATCATAGAGTTTATTAATGAAAATATTAAATTTGAAGAGGTTTTCCTTATTTTTAGAATTTTCTTGTATAATATTACGGTTGGTTCCTTCTCCAGTCTCGTACATGAGAATGTATGTCGGTGTCGTGTGTTAAAACAATTTAAATCGGTAGGGTGATGCGCTTGACGGGTTGTTCAGTTATCTTGATTGTTTTCCTTTGTCTTTGTGTTTACTACGTACTGATATTTGGTATTGATTTATATACAGAGCTTACGTATATTTATTTATTTATTCAAAATTATAACATATACATCACTACAAAGATAGCCATTTTGTTTCAACACTTCTGATGTCTTATCACGTGATGATGTTCATTGCAAAATAAAGAGTTTTAAGAGTTCAAAACACAACCAAACTCCCTCAATAGGGGAAACATTGTTATGTAACTTATGATGACCAATCAGAATACAAGTATATAGTAATTCAAAATAACCTGACAATAGACCTAAATTACAATCTATTAGTGTATTAAAGTTAAAGTTAAAGATTAAATCAGAAATCAATGTAACTAATTAAGTTTTAACTTCCCAGAGACAAAGATAACATTGTCTCAATGAAAAATTTAAAATTAAAGATAACATTGTCTCAATGAAAAATTTAAAATTAAAGATAACATTGTCTCAATGAAAAATTTAAAATTAAAGATAACATTGTCTCAATGAAAAATTTAAAATTAAAGATAACATTGTCTCAATGAAAAATTTAAAATTAAAGATAACATTGTCTCAATGAAAAATTTAAAATTAAAGATAACATTGTCTCAATGAAAAATTTAAAATTAAAGATAACATTGTCTCAATGAAAAATTTAAAATTAAAGATAACATTGTCTCAATGGAAATTTGGAAATTATTAGATGTATGCATATTTGCATACATCTGTGTGTATGTATATATGTCTTTTTTTCTTTACTTTGTCCATAGTCCAATATGCGTATTTCAATAACGTCAACAACGTATATGTATGCATCGTACATATGCATCGTACATATGCATCGTACTTGACCTTCTTACTTTTATTTGATTCCCCCTTTTTTTTATCTATATGTTTGTTCGTGTATGTAAAATATTGATAGTCTGTGTTGTTTTATTAGTGTATTTGTGCTTGAAATTCGGTGAATTTCATTATTTGCATATAGGTACGTGTTATATTTACGTGTTTATATATTTGATTATATATATGTGCTTGTGTATTAGGATGTGAATGTGTTTGTTCTGTCATTTGAAAAATCCACTCCCCCCCCTATCGACCTCCCTATTTGAATTCAGACTTCCATGTCTCAAATATGTGTAGCTACCGTAGATACCTCTTACATCAACGTTGAACTTAACTGATAAATTGGCACTTCGCTAAGAACAATAAAAAATATCCGGTCATCCCATAAGTTCTGTCCGAATTTTGAATAAAGAAAACAAGTGACCAAATGTTACATTTAATTACAGATTCAATCAACAATGTATTTTCCCTGATTATCTATGACTTTCTTCCATCTATTAACAAGCTTACTAATTCCATGACTGTAAAATTCTTTTGGCTTTGATTTGAAGAACTCACAAATGTCAGTTTTAACCTCTTCCTGTGTTACAAAAGATGTTTTTTTCCAAATGATTCTGTAAGCTACGAAACAAATGGTAGTCTGAAGGATCAAGATCAGGATAATGAAGTGGTTGAGGAATTTTCTCCCAACCAAGTTCTTCGATCTTTTGTGACGTGATTCTTGCTGTGTGGGTCGTGGAATTGTCCTGATGAAACATCACCTCTTTTCGATTCATTAGAGCAGGTCTTTTTTTTCCTCAAAGCTTGGTACAAACGCTCTAATTGCTGGCAGTATATTTGAGCATTAATTGTTGCATTAGGTGGTAAGAATTCAAAGTGGATTATTCCTTGGCGATCCCACCAGATTGAAAGAAGAACATTTTGCCCATGAAGTTCCCTTCTCGGCTGTGGCTGGGGTCCTTTCCCTTTATCAAGCCACTGTCTATGGTGCGTTGCTTAACATTTCGATAAAAGATTCATTTTTCGTCGCCAGTCAAAAGTCTATCGAAAAAAGGTGAAACAAGTTGGCGAGAATGGAGAGAAGAGCAGATGTCAACTCGGGATTTGAGGTTGTTTTCAGACAATTCATGACGCACCCATTTTCCAAGTTTATGAACTTTTCCAAGTTGTTGAAGATGACGATGAACAGTTGTATGGTTTAAACTGAGAACCACTGCCAATTCCTCAACTGATAAAGTAGGTTTTTCTTCAAGGGCTGCTTCACGAGGCTTTTCATCAAACTCAACTGGACGTACGGTTCGATCTTCACCTTCAAGGGTGAAATCTCCACCTCTGAATTTTGCAAACCATCTTCTGCAAGTTCTTTCATTCACACATTCCTCTCCATAAACTGAGTGAATGTTTCTAGCCGCTTCGGCTGCTGAGTTTCCTTTCTTGAACTCATAAATCATTATGTGCCTCAAATGATTCTTGGATACTTCCATGTTAGCAGGGTTTTAATCAAACAAAATTTAATTTTATTGTTCTCTGAAATAAAATTTGATCAGTTTAAATGCATCTAAACATAAAAATAATGTTCAGCTCCATTAAACATTATAAAATACTCTTTAAATTTTGTTTATTTTAACAAAAACTTAAAATTCGGACAGAACTTATGGGATGACCTGATATATATAATTTTCACCTAGTTTCATTTCTGAATAATTTGGTAATAATTTTAAACTTGATGCTTGATTAAATTTAAAATTTGGCATTTGTAATTTTTAATTTTACTGTGAAATTGAAACAATTAGTTTATATTGATCTCTAATTTAATCTAATCTTTAACTTTAATGTACAGTATTTACATTAATCGGACTATTGTCCTCATCTTTGTCGCCATATTTGTCACAACGAAAAATTGTTGTACGCTCCGGCCTTCTTCAGGTGGTTGGAATTTCGAACTGAACCCTTTATTTCGATCACTGGGGTAGACTGTTCTAGTACGTTTTGCCATGTTTGATGGATGTCAGTTATCACTTATCTCCTGCTAATTTTTCCCTCTGCACAGTGGATAAAGGCGTTGGTTAGATCCAGTGACAGACCCAAAGAAGGTGAATTCAATACCTGGTTAAGACAGTGGAGAGCTTTCAGAGGGAAAATTGGCAGGAGATAACTGATAACTGACATCCATCAAACATGGCACGTGGAACTAGAACAGTCTACCCCAGTGATCGAAATAAAGGGTTCAGTTCGAAATTCCAACCACCTGAAGAAGGCCGGAGCGTACAACGGCCGAAACGTTTGTGACAATATGGCGACAAAGATGAGGACAATAGTCTGACTAAAGTAAATACTGTACATAATACCTCATCTCAGAAATATAGACAGACTCTGAAGGATCGGTACGGACCCGATATACCAAAAATATGGAGACAAATTGAGAAATCCTACCAAAAACTGGCACGAATATCGAACCATCTGACATTCCTACACCGATGCAGAGACCTACAACTCATCCCTTCAGGCTTGGCACCAAGACTTCCTATCAATTCAAGGAGAGCTCGTCGGGTCGCAGAGAAAGCGGGACACGCCCTTGTCCGAGAGAGAATCCAGTACAATTGTTGGATGAAACATCGACTACATGCTCATATCTCCCAGATGCTCGAGGATTTCTTCAACAGAATTACCAATGAAGAAGACCAGAGAAGGATCCAAAATGACTTGGCTAAATCCTTCAGACATGAATTTGATGTTGTCAAGGCTCGACATGTGCAAAAATTAAATAGATTGAAAGATCAGAAGGTGATGCACAAGGTCCATCACCCACCAGTGAAAGCAGTAGTCAACATCAGCCAATATCAGCTGAGTGCCTCTGAGGAGTCAGTGTTGAATAAGGGTCTCAACTTCGCCACAACCATCAGGCGGGTGCCATACTTGGACATCATTGCCAGAGTAGAGGAGGTGGCCTTGAACATCCCTCAGGCTCAGGCGGATGAAATGAGATGGAAAGTGAGACAAACCTTGGAGAGAGCCAAGCTGCCCAGGTCTAACATAACAAAACTGGAGAGACTGGCGATTGAATCACTACAGAGGAACGAAAACATCATCATACTACCAGCTGACAAAGGTAATGCGACTGTAGTGATGGACAAATCGGATTATACAAGAAAACTGGAAGACCTCCTTAGCAATGGTAGCTACAGCATAGTGAAGAAGGATCCTACTATGAAAACGGAACGCAAACTGTCACAGATCCTAATCAAGAACAAGGATCACTTCGCACCCAAGACGTATAGGCAGTTATCGCAGCGTTACACCAAGTTACCTCACATATACGGTCTCCCTAAGATTCACAAAGACGGTATTCCACTCAGGCCGATTGTTAGTTGCCAAGGCTCTGTGTGTCACCCTCTGAGTCGCTTCCTTGTGGATATAATTGACCCATTGATCGGAAAGTCTCCTTCATATGTCCGAAACTCCGCCCACTTCGTGGAAATAATCAAAGATGCTCCCATCCTATCCTGCTCCCATCCTATCCAACCAGATGGTGAGCTTGGACGTGGTGAGTCTGTTCACCAAGGTACCCACGGAAGAGGCACTCTCAGTAGTCAGAGATAGATTGACCTCTGACTCTTCCCTAGAGGAGCGGACCAGTATTCCAATAGATAATCTGATGGAGATGTTGACTTTCTGTACACAAACAACACACTTCAGAATGGGATCACACATATATCGACAGGATGAGGGCTTAGCAATGGGCTCGCCATTATCATGAGCAATGGCGAATATATACATGGAATACTTTGAAGAAATGGCATTAGAGTCTATATCGCTAAAGCCAACTATATGGTTAAGGTACGTAGATGACACCTTCATACTCTGGCCACATCAGGAAGATGTCCAGGTTCTACTGGACCATGTGAACTCAATAAGACCTTCGATACAGTTCACAATGGAGAAAGAGAGTAACAACACACTCCCATTCCTGGATGTACTAATATCCCGGACAGAGCATGGGTTCAAGACATCAGTATACCGTAAACCAACATTCACCGGATAGTACCTCAATTTCGACTCCCACCATCCATACAGCGTAAAGAAAGGGATCGTCCGTTGCTTACAACACCGAGCAAAAGTCATAAGTGGCGATCCAGAGACGTTAGATAAGGAATTGATCAGTATAAGTAGTACCCTACAACGTAACAACTACCCTGGGTACATGGCAGCAGCCCCCAAAAATTGGGATAGGCGGGTACAAGAGGAGGAGGAGGAGGAGGACAACAACACTCAGAAAGCAGTCTGCCTGCCCTATGTGAAGGGGTTATCAGAGAAAATACAAAGGATCTGCGGTCCATATAACATCAGGACAACCTTCAAAAGTGTGACAACACTTCGCAGATATCTCTCACGAGTGAGACCCCCCACAGGGAGGAACATGACTAAAGACTGTGTGTACGCTATCCCGTGCAGCTGCGGAAAGGAATATAAAGGAGAGACAGGCCGCCCCCTCAAGGTAAGGCCTCAAGAACACCAGAAAGCTGTAACGCGAGGGGAAGTAGAAAAATCAGGCGTGGCTGACCACATATGGAGAGAGAAGGGAGATCACCGCCCCCTGTGGGATCATGTTGAGATCATCGACAGGGAACACCATTGGAAAATTCGTAAACTTAAGAAATCAGCACATATGCTAGGCCACAAAAATCTCCTGAGCCGACCAAGCATAGAAATAAATACAATATTGGAACCAGTAATAAGGAGTGCCAGAGAAAAGCAATGATAACAAAGTTGCAATATGAACTCTGGTAAAGAAATGCAATGATAACAGCAAAATTGCAATATGAGCACTGGTAAAAATGATGCTGAAAACATTAGGTTTATAATACTCAGAATTTCATACCCAGATGTCCTCAAGGACACATGGCACCGTGGATAAAGGCGTTGCGTAGATCCAGTGACAGACCCAAAGAAGGTGAGTTCAATTCCTGGTTAAGGCAGTGGAGAACTTTCAGAGGGAAAATTAGCAGGAGATAACTGACATCCATCAAACATGGCACGTGGAACTAGAACAGTCTACCCCAGTGATCGAAATAAAGGGTTCAGTTCGAAATTCCAACCACCTGAAGAAGGCCGGAGCGTACAACGTTGTGACAAATATGGCGACAAAGATGAGGACAATAGTCCGACTAAAGTAAATACTGTACGTAATACCTCATCTCAGAAATATAGACACTCTTAACTTTAATGCTCTAATAGATTGTACTTTGGGTATATTGTCACTTTATTTTGAATTACCATATTGATTGGTCATCATAAGTTATGTAACACTGTTTCCACTACTGAGTGGGTGGTGGATTAGTTTTGAACTTTTAAAACTCTTTATTTTACAATCACTTGATAAGACAACAAAAGTGTTGAAACAAAGTGGATATTTTTGTAATGATGTTATAACAGACTTATGCTATATTTTTGAATAAATATTATTTGCTCTAAGCTGTACTGAGCACTCTTTTAAGAATAGTGTTTTTGGTTATGCGAATTCTATTCCATCTGTATCAACCCTTACTTGTATATATATATATATATATATATATATATATATACTCTATATCTCTGTATATATATATATATATATATATATATATATATATATATATATATATACACACTCTATATCTCTGTATATATATATATATACTCTATATCTCTGTATCTCTCTTTCTCTCTCTCTCTCTATATATATATATATATATATATATATATATATATATATATATATACTCTACACACCGAATCTTTTACTTTCCATGTTTTTTGACTTGGTTCTTCTAAGATGTAATTACTTTATTCCAAAGGGTAATTTATCTTTTACTTCCATATTTGGTTTGATAGAGTGACCTCTGTAATATCACCTTTGTTTTCTTTATTGCAATTGTGAAGACTTTTCTGATATTGTTTAGCCCATAACTCATTTGTCTGTTTTGTTATGCATCTGATATAACCATTGCAACAATATTTTGGAACCCATCATCACACCAATGTCTGTTGACTGTTTATGATGTAATGTGATGTTCATATGTGTTTTTAAAGCTACCTATTCTGAACTAAGCGGGTTATCCAGAAAAAAAAAAGAAGTTTCTTGTCTCCTCTCTATGCCTGAGGAATTTCTGGGGAATTTCACATGTTAGTTGTGAATCTTCTTTTGATCGATTCAGAAAATAAAATCCGATTTATTTGAACCAAATTGTAATTTCTTCGAAGTGTTACTTGAAATGAAAGCACCGCTTAACATGGAAGGAATAAATTTTTGTCTCACTGAAAAATGCTTTCTTTTGATAGCCCGAGTTATGGCGTTTGAACAAGTTGTTGAGGAAGTTGTCAAAACCAGAGAAAATTTATTTCTTGTAAATAACCAATGAAAATATTGAAATATTTAAATTTGTTTATTGTAGCGTTGTCATCTTTATTCACTAACAAAAGTATTATCTCTTTGTTAATTAAAAACCTTCTAAGTAAACCTCTGAATGATTATTTGTGGTGCGCAACATTGGGCTCTTCTATCACCCGCCTATATTTGTCTATAGCCGTAAATGATTCACACTTCATCGTTGATAGATGAGTTGAATTTGAACAACCACCTAAAGTATCTGTAATGCTACATGGTGTCAAATATCTTATACTGGTATCTGGTCTGATTTCTTATCCATAAAGAGAAACTGGATGAATTAAGCATTTCTTATCCTTAAAGGATTTCCAGAATTGAAAGAATGATTTTGAAAGATCAACAAAAATATTTTACAAGTTTTTCTGCTATCACATTTTTGTTAATTTTTGCTGAAATATTTTCCCCATTTGAAGTTGACCAGGAGAACTGTTACTTAAAACATTGGCAAATCAGATTAAACAACTTTCACGCTTATTTTATCCAAAATTGACTGTGAAGTACATTGGAGAAGAAAAGAGGAAGCTATAATTTTATAAAGGTTGCAATTTCATAACACCAAGCTTCCCTAATCATCTGCTAAAATGGAAGCGAAATTAGATTGAAAGGGAAAGCAGTAAGAGAAAAGGAAAAATTAAGAGAAGAGAATGAAGTAGGATAAGAAATGGAAATAAGAGAGGGAAACAGAACTGGAAGGTAAAAGGAAAATGTTGAAAGAAAAGAGATGAAGAGAAGAGAATATGTCTTCTTAAATCTATTAAAAGTTTGAGATAAAAGGCAAGAAAAAGGAAACAGTATAAGAAATAAGGAACAAATGCAGACAGGCTAAAGAAGAATGGACCAACGGAAAATGTGCAGAAATAGAAAGAATGAGTATCACAAATAAAGGAGATAATCATAAAAAAATAAGAGAACTAAGATGACAAAAGACATGCTCATCAATAGGCTTCATAAAACCCAAGGACAGAACGCTGATATTATTAGAGAAAGCAAAATTACTTCAGCGATGGAAAGAATATATCGGAGAACTTTTCTACGATGAAAGAGAACAACCTGCAATAGAGAGAAATGCCGACGGACCGAAACAAAGCGGCAGTGCCAGACGGAATTGTAATAGAGATGCTGGTAGCTTTAGATAATTTCAGCATAGACAAGATCATAGAAATAATAAATGAAATCAATAACAGTTGTAACATACCGGAAGACCTAAGCAGATCTGTTTTCATAGCACAGCCTAAGAAAAATGGACGCAAAGGAATGTGAACTCCACCGGACAATCAACCTAATGAGCAGCGTAAAAAAAAAAAAAAAATCCCTCATCCGAATTCTGATGATTAGAGCAAGCAGTAGAATCAGAGCAGAGATTGGACAAGAACAGTGCATGTTCGTCACAGACATTGGAACAAGGAACGCAATATTTCTGCACAGGATGTTATCAGAAAGAGCCATACAAATTCAGAAGGACGTATACCCATGTTTTATAGATTACGTAAAGACATTCGATAAAGTACGCCGCAGAAAGGAAACTACAGAAGCTCCTACAGACGGTAGTGAAGGAAAGCAAGGTGAAAGTCCATGGTTATTAGCAAAAGAATGAATCCAAAATGCAAATTACAGGACGGGGATTCTAAAATCAAAGCAGGTAGAAAAATTTATATATTTGTGAAGTATACTAACAGAGGAACGTAGGTCTTTGAAAGTAAAACAATAGACATGAGAATTCCCTCAATTTAGGCGTTCAGTTTTGATTGTGACTTAATATATTTGATATACGCAAAATTCAATGAAATACAATGAAATTACAAAATTAAGTATTTATCATTTTATTGTTATTGACGGCACGGGTAAAAAATATATATATATATATATATATATATATATATATATATATATATATATATATATATATATATATATATATCTTATGATATTATTACGCAAATATTATAGAAATGAATATACATGTGTGTGCGTTTTCAAAACAATATTATTAATACACACATTTTTGGGATGGGGTTGGTAAAGGTAGTCTGTAAATAATATGTATGTACATTTACACACACAGGCACACAAGTATACAGATTTCTATAGTTGTCATAATCATACTGACGTGTTTTCAAGAATTAAGATTATTAGATTATTATCCAATGTCAACGCACCTAATCAAATGATCCGCTGTCTAAATAAATAAAATTCATTGCTGTTGTTAGTCATGTCATGCAGTAATAATTAGTGAATAAAAAATAAGCCAGTAAATGAAAGTAAAATAAGGAAACCAAGCGGATTTCATGAAACACGTTAATAGAGAAAAAGGAATAAAAATGATTTACCTTAATGTTTTCATTGGCTGGACAGAGGGATGTGTTGTTTGAGGATCGCATTGATTGGTGAGTTAGTTCAAATGCATGCTCATCATTTGGTGATCAAAGAGTCACGTGAGGGAAAAAACGGCAAAAAACAGTCGAAAGCAGAAAAACAAAGCAAATAAAGCATTATCGTATCAGTTGTATAAAAAGCAGTAACCATGCAATTTCAGTTCTGAATCTGTTAGTCTACAATTTTTTTTTTAAATTACTGATTTTATTGAAGAAAACATTTAATCCCATTGTCGGGATTAAAAATAAAAATAGAAAAAATTTAACAATAATATTAGTTGTAATGCCTATTATTAAAAAAATAATATCGCTAATTAAAAAACAGTTTCAAATATATTTCAACCTTCA
Source organism: Acanthosepion pharaonis (assembly GCA_903632075.3). Lineage (NCBI taxonomy): Eukaryota > Metazoa > Mollusca > Cephalopoda > Sepiida > Sepiidae > Acanthosepion > Acanthosepion pharaonis. The sequence goes on from CAHIKZ030000631.1 coordinate 78,745, forward strand.
GCAGAAAATGGAAAATAAAACAAGTCCGAGAAAGAAAAAGAATATTCAGATAATTTGAATAAAATAAAAATTTTTTTTAGTGTTGGGGGAAATTGAAGGTTTTGTGAAGAATAATCACGTTCATTAAAATACGCAAAGAAATGTCTTCAAAAATACCGAAAGTGCCTCGATCGAGAATTTATGTTATCTAAAAAAAAGATTTCGTCAGAGCAAATGAGTCCATCAATAAAATCCTGCAAATCTAAAACATAAAAAAATGTAATCAAAACAGTGAGAAAAAAAAAAAAGAAGAATTTTGAGAGAATATGTAACGGAGAGGTGATTATCAGTTTTAATATAAAGACAAATCATTATGAAATAGTGAAGTGAGATGAACAGCAATTGAAATGAAAAACATCAAAAGTTAATATTTGATTTTTATTATAGAACGGTTCCACAAATGATGAATTTAACAATGTAACATAAATAAAACGACGTTTTATGCAATTTCTGGAAATTATTCACAACTTCTAAAGAAGGCATCTAATCAAGAGAAAGAAATTAGTTACTGATTAGTATTAGCAACAAGAAAAGTTTTAAATAAATTTCAACAATTGTCATAATATTTGACAAAACCTGTTTATCCTAAACTTTCAGAATATACAACAAAATTAAAAATTTACTCAAATTTGTAGTATCTGTGAGAATTCATTTCTCTCTCTCTCTATCACACACACACACACACACACACACACACACACACACACACACACACACACACACACACACACACACACACACAATGTTACCCAAACGTTTGGTGAAAATGTTCCTAAGTATTCCTTTGAATGATTCAGCGTGAGATTGTCGACAAAATAAAAGTTATTGATATTACATTTTAAAAAAAGACAGCTCAGTATTCATGAATAGACCGAATATTTGATTTAAAATTTTGATAGTGATAATTTCTTGTTAACAACACTGTTTGAAAACCGTACAACAGTTTTTAAAATGGTTTCTCTTTTCTATTCGGTAATGTTCTCGTAGTAGTATATAAAATATGTAAAGGAGGAACAAGCCGTATATTTTAAATCGTACTTGAGAAACTTTAGAAAGTTCTATTTAAAGTATAGGCAGAAAAATCTGGTATCTTGAAATGAGAAGGCTACACATTATCCTCTCTGGGATGCGGTCCAGGGAATTGACAGTCGAGTGAGGAAGTTCAAAAAGACGACCGATATCCGTTTGTTATCCAGTAGATTTTAACACAATGGACTTTTCTTTGCTTAACGATGAAGTTGTGAATATTTTTTACATTGCTAGGGTAGCAGTATACGAAGAGGTGCTGCAAAAGTTATCGATCTGACCAAGACACCTTACAAATAATTCTGATTTTTATTCATTTGCTTAGATTTTAGAAACAGTGACAGGCCGACAACTTTTCAGCCCTCTTTCAGAGTTATGCCTACGCTCTTAGGACTGCTGAAATGGGGCGGTATTTTTTCAGCATCTCCCTACCATTTTCCTAGAGATATAAAGGTTTTAGTCTTATGTATTTGTACACCTGAGGAGACCTGAAGCCGAAACATTAACAAGGTCAAGCACATGAGAAGGGGTTCAACTGTTTGAACAAAACTGGGTATCTTAATGAATTGTAAATGTATTCCTTGTTAATGATGCTCTTAACCAAAATGTTTCTCCATCGATTACACTGATCAGATAAATAACAATTTTGTTAGGCTAGTGATTTATTAATTAAATCTCGCGTCGACCACTAATGTTGAGCTTTCTATATAATGTTGAAATAGACATTGATTTATAAATGTGAATTTAAACATACGCAAACATCTGCATCGACAATGTGAAGACGATAAAAAAGTTATTAAAGCAGAATTAAAATAGCCATTGAGACTTTTTAACAATTTATAACATTTATACGGTTTGTCATATTATTGTATAAATGTTATTGTGTTAGAAAGGTTTCCAGAAATCATTATCGGTGCTGAATTAAACCAGTTTATCACCGTCAACGTATATGTATTCACATAGTTTAACAAAAAAAAACAAAAAAACAAAACAAAAAACAAAAAAAACAAAACAAAATAACATAGCTTATTTGAACCGAAACGCTTATTTTTCAAAATGTGCCACTCATAAAAGCTTTCATTTAAAGGCCTCATTTGAACTCTGCTAATCGAACCCGGATATAAACAAACTCTACTTTCAATCACACACCTTAGCACTCAGCCAAACACAAGTGATAGGAGGTAATATTAGCAAGAGTAGTTTTCATTCTGATACTATTAAAATGGCTTAAAAATTGTTTGAATATGTATGGATTTATTTAGTTATTTGTTAAGCTGAGTTCAGTTTTACACAAGGTAACTAGTATAAGACATTCAATGGAGATCGAACTCACGATTTGCCAGCAGTGAGATCAACTTCCTAACTTCAGTATGTATTTGACTTTTTTAAATGTCTAAAGTTAACTTTACAACATCTTCAACATATATTTCTTTTTCAAAATTTGCAAAACATTATTGATTTCAGTTATTTTTTTACACACACACACACACACACACACACACACACACACACACACACACACACACACACCGATGGATGTCAGAAAGTTACAAAAATGTACTATTCCAGTATGTTTATTATTATATAAATAATTGTTCATATATTACCAGCATTACTATGCTACTTGGCATCGAAACTGATGCATTTCGGTATAGTAGGACATTGCAGCAAAACTGTTTCGATTTCTGTTATTGCAGTGATTTCAGTATCCAAGTGCTTTCAAATGTCTTAAAAATACTCATATGAGATATATGGTATATCTCTACGATGTCACGTGTCATGTGACCTGGATTATTTGAAATCACCCTTTCGATTTTGTCATCAACGACTACAGGCCTGCTGGAACATCTCCGGTGTTAGATTTTCTCTTTTAAACCGAGGGAACCACTTCAGAAACGACGCACATCTTTTTGATTTGTGTACAGCGTTTTATATTTTTTTGTATTTTCCGGAAATAAAAGAGACTGAAATGACACATATGCTTCTCATTTTCTTCCATTTTCACTTTTAAGCTAGAAACGTTCAAAATTCACTATCTACAGACGAAGCGTTAAAAATGTCAACTTTCAGAATATATCATAAATTTCAATCACGTGTGAAATGAAATTACGGATTTATTTGAAGAAAGCTCGAACTTTTGTACCAACCCAATAAAATACAAAACTGAAAAAATTGTAATGACGACGAAAGTTATACAGTCTGTAATATTCACTGTTTAGCAAGTTAAGCACGAACACAACGCGCATTCATAGATATACAAACAGTTGCACACATTTATACGCATATATACTGCACCACACTACCAGAAAGAAGTTTATGTTTATGCTGCAAGAGAAACGGAATTAGGAGCGAATTCACTTACTAAAACGATTAAGTAAGCCGTGTTAGTGAGTGTTATGAAATGAAGAAAAATTTTACAACTTTTACTACAAGTACACAATGAAGTACTTTATTTGGTCTTTCCAAATCGAAATCTAGAAACACACACAATCGTGCAGTAACGTGAACTTGTACTTGCTAAAAAAGAAGTCCCTTCAAGGTTTTTTTTGATAAAATTGAAAGACTAAAAAAGTTTTATGCATTAATTCATTTAATCTTTATTTCCCTGTTCTTGTTTTTCTTTTTCTATTTATATATTTATTCCCCTGTTCATTTTGTTCTTTTCTAAGTTTTATTCTGTTTGTTACTGAATTTAATTCTAAAGTTCCATTGGCGTAGTTAAATTCTTTGTGCAGGATTAAACTTAATACCGGGATATATTGAGTTTGAAAGAACTGAACAAATACGACATACACAGAAAGAAAGAAATAAAAACAAGAAAGAAGCCGACAGACTAGTCGACTGGCGAACGGGAAAAACGCAGACATAACAAGAGACAGCAGCTGAATTTTTCTAAAAAAGAAATTGTCTTCTATTTCGGTTTATGCCAGTTGATACTATTTCTCTTCGATAAATTTTATTCACATTCAGTGTTCAATTTCTTTTTCTCTTTTCATCGATCTATTCCAACTGTAACATGTATGAGACCTAGCAATCTAGTACTATGGCTAGATCGATCTATTCCAACTGGAACATGATGAGACCTAGCAATCTAGTACCATGGCTAGATCGATCTATTCCAACTGGAACATGATGAGACCTAGCAATCTAGTACTATGGCTAGATCGATCTATTCCAACTGGAACATGATGAGACCTAGCAATCTAGTACTATGGCTAGATCGATCTATTCCAACTGTAACATGATGAGACCTAGCAATCTAGTACTATGGATAGATCGATCTATTCCAACTGTAACATGATGAGATCTAGCAATCTATTACTATGGCTAGATCGATCTATTCCAACTGTAACATGATGAGACCTAGCAATCTATTACTATGGCTAGATCGATCTATTCCAACTGTAACATGATGAGACCTAGCAATCTATTACTATGGCTAGATCGATCTATTCCAACTGTAACATGATGAGACCTAGCAATCTAGTACTATGGCTAGAAGGTCTATTCCAACTGTAACATGATGAGACCTAGCAATCTTGTACAATGGCTAGATCGATCTATTCCAACTGTAACATTATGAGACCTAGCAATCTATTACTATGGCTAGATCGATCTATTCCAACTGTAACATGATGAGACCTAGCAATCTAGTACAATGGCTAGATCGATCTATTCCAAATGTAACATGATGAGACCTAGAAATCTATTACTATGGCTAGATCGATCTATTCCAACTGTAACATGATGAGACCTAGCAATCTATTACTATGGTTGATCGATCTATTCCAACTGTAACATGATGAGACCTAGCAATCTAGCACTATGGCTAGATCGAACAATTCGAACTGTCACATGATGAGACCTATCAATCTAGTACTATGGCTAGATCGATCTATTCCAACTGTAACATGATGAGACCTATCAATCTAGTAGTAGAGCTAGATCGATCTATTCTAACAGTAACATGATGAGATGTAGGACCCTAATACTATGGCTAGATCGATCTATTCCAAATGTAACATGATGAGACCTAGCAATCTAGTACTATGGCTAGCTCGATCTATTCCAACTGTAACATGATGAGACCTAGCAATCTAGTACTATGGCTAGATCGATCTATTCCAACTGTAACATGATGAGACCTAGCAATCTAGTACTATGGCTAGATCGATCTATTCCAACTGTAACATGATGAGACCTAGCAATCTAGTACTATGGCTAGATCGATCTATTCCACCTGTAAAATGATGAGACCTAGCAATCTAGTACTATGGCTAGATCGATCTATTCCAACTGTAACATGATGAGACCTAGTAATCTATTACTATGGCTAGATCGATCTATTCCAACTGTAACATGATGAGACCTAGCAATCTATTACTATGGCTAGATCGATCTATTCCAACTGTAACATGATGAGACCTATCAATCTAGTAATATGGCTAGATCGATCTATTCGAAGTGTTACATGATTAGACCTAGCAATCTAGTACTATGGCTAGATCGATCTATTCCAACTGTAACATGATGAGACCTAGCAATCTAGTACTATGGCTAGATCGATCTATTCCAACTGTAACATGATGAGACCTAGCAATCTAGTACTATGGCTAGATAGATCTATTCCAACTGTAACATGATGAGACCTAGCAATCTAGTACTATGGCTAGAAGGTCTATTCCAACTGTAACATGATGAGACCAAGCAATCTTGTACTATGGCTAGATCGATCTATTCCAACTGTAACATGATGAGACCTAGCAATCTAGTACTATGGCTAGATCGATCTATTCCAACTGTAACATGATGAGACCTAGCAATATTACTATGGCTAGATCGATCTGTTCCATCTGTAACATGATGAGACCTAGCAATCTATTACTATGGCTAGATCGATCTATTCCAGCTGTAACATGATGAGACCTAAGCAAACTATTACTATAGCTGATCGATCTATTCCAACTGTAACATGATGAGACCTAGCAATCTAGTACTATGGCTAGATCAATCTATTCCAACTGTAACATGATGAGACCTAGCAATCTAGTACTATGGCTAGATCGATCTATTCCAACTGTAACAGGATGAGACCTAGCAATATTACTATGGCTAGATCGATCTGTACCAACTGTAACATGATGAGACATAGCAATCTAGTACTATGGCTAGATCGAACTATTCGAACTGTCACATGATGAGTCCTATCAATCTAGTAATATGGCTAGATCGATCTATTCCAACTGTAACATGATGAGACCTAGCAATCTAGTACTATGGCTAGATCGATCTATTCCACCTGTAACATGATGAGACCTAGCAATCTAGTACTATGGCTAGATCGATCTATTCCAACTGTAACATGATGAGACCTAGCAATCTAGTACTATGGCTAGATCAATCTATTCCAACTGTAACATGATGAGACCTAGCAATCTATTACTATGGCTAGATCGATCTATTCCAACTGTGACACGATGAGTCCTAGCAATCTATTACTATGGCTAGATCGAAATATTCGAACTGTCACATGATGAGTCCTATCAATCTTGTAATATGGCTAGATCGATCTATTCCAACTGTAACATGATGAGACCTAGCAATGTAGTACTATGGCTAGATCGATCTATTCCAACTGTAACATGATGAGACCTAGCAATCTAGTACTATGGCTAGATCGATCTATTCCAACTGTAACATGATGAGACCTAGCAATCTAGTACTATGGTTAGATTGATCTATTCCAACTGTAACATGATGAGACCTAGCAATCTAGTACTATGGCTAGATCGATCTATTCCAACTGTAACATGATGAGACCTAGCAATCTAGTACTATGGCTAGATCGATCTATTCCAACTGTAACATGATGAGACCTAGCAATCTATTACTCTGCATAGATCTATCTATTCCAACTGTAACATGATGAGACCTAACAATATTACTATGGCTAGATCGATCTGTTCCATCTGTAACATGATGAGACCTAGCAATCTATTACTATGGCTAGATCGATCTATTCCAAATGTAACATTATGGGACATAGCAATCTAGTACTATGGCTAGATCGATCTATTCCAACTGTAACATGATGAGACCTAGCAATCTAGTACTATGGCTAGATCGATCTATTCCAACTGTAATATGATGAGACCTAGCAATATAGTACTATGGCTAGATCGATCTATTCCAACTGTAACAATGATGAGACCCTAGCAATCTATTAATATGGCTAGATCGATCTATTCCACATGATGAGTAACATGATGAGACCATGATTAGACCTAGCAATCTAGTACTATGGCTAGATCGAACTATTCTGAACATGTCACATGATGAGACCTATCAATCTAGTACTATGGCTAGATCGATCTATTCGAAGATGTTACATGATTAGACCTAGCAATCTAGTACTATGGCTAGATCGATCTATTCCAACTGTAACATGATGAGACCTAGCAATCTAGTACTATGGCATGATGAGATCGATCTATTCTGTACCAACTGTAACATGATGAGACCTAGCAATCTAGTACTGAGATGGCTAGATAGATCTATTCCAACTGTAACATGATGAGACCTAGCAATCTAGTACTATGGCTAGAAGGTCTATTCCAACTGTAACATGATGAGACCAAGCAATCTTGTACTATGGCTAGATCGATCTATTCCAACTGTAACATGATGAGACCTAGCAATCTAGTACTATGGCTAGATCGATCTATTCCAACTGTAACATGATGAGACCTAGCAATATTACTATGGCTAGATCGAACTGTTCCAACTGTAACATGATGAGACCTAGCAATCTATTACTATGGCTAGATCGATCTATTCCAGCTGTAACATGATGAGACCTAGCAAACTATTACTATAGCTGATCGATCTATTCCAACTGTAACATGATGAGACCTAGCAATCTAGTACTATGGCTAGATCAATCTATTCCAACTGTAACATGATGAGACCTAGCAATCTAGTACTATGGCTAGATCGATCTATTCCAACTGTAACAGGATGAGACCTAGCAATATTACTATGGCTAGATCGATCTGTACCAACTGTAACATGATGAGACCTAGCAATCTATTACTATGGCTAGAAGGTCTATACCAACTGTAACATGATGAGACCTAGCAATATTACTATGGCTAGATCGATCTGTTCCAACTGTAACATGATGAGACCTAGCAATATTACTATGGCTAGCATAGATCGATCTATTACAACTGTAACATGATGAGCATTATAGCAATCTAGTACTATGGCTGAATCAATATATTCCAAATGTAACATGATGAGACCTAGCAATCTATTACTATGGCTAGATCGATCTATTCCAAACTGATGAGACTATGAGTAATATGGCTAGCGAATCAACTGTAAATGATGAGCTAGATCGATGGCAAATTCCAACTGTAACATGATGAGATGATTACTATGGCTAATCGATCTATTCCAACTATGAGACATGCAATCGATCTATTCGATCCAACGGTAACATGATGAGACCTAGCAACTATTCCAATGAAACGATGAATCGATCTATTCAATGTAACATGATGAGATTACTATGGCTAGATCAATCTATTCCAACAACATGATGAGACCTAGCAATCTATTACTATGGTTAGATCGATCTATTCCAACTGTGACACGATGAGTCCTAGCAATCTATTACTATGGCTAGATCGAAATATTCGAACTGTCACATGATGAGTCCTATCAATCTTGTAATATGGCTAGATCGATCTATTCAACTGTAACATGATGAGACCTAGCAATCTAGTACTATGGCTAGATCGATCTATTCCAACTGTAACATGATGAGATCTAGCAATCTAGTACTATGGCTAGATCGATCTATTCCAACTGTAACATGATGAGACCTAGCAATCTAATTGATCTATTCCAATTAGATTGAGACCTACATGATGAGACCTGAGCAATCTAGTACTATGGTTAGATCGATCTATTCCAACTGTAACATGATGAGACCTAGCAATCTATTACTATGGCTAGATCGATCTATTCCAACTGTAACATGATGAGATGCAATCATTTAGATGATCTATTCCAACTGTAACATGATGAGACCTAACAATATTACTATGGCTAGATCGATCTATTCCAACTGTAACATGATGAGACCTAGCAATCTAGTACTATGGCTAGATCGATCTATTCCAACTGTAACATGATGAGACCTAGATCTAGCAATCTAGTACTATGGCTAGATCGATCTATTCCAACTGTAACATGATGAGACATGATATGGCTAGAGATCTAGCTGTAACATGATAGCAATCTATTACTATGGCTAGATGATCTATTCCAACTGTAACATTGAGAGATCTATTATCTAGATCGATCTATTCCAACTGTAACATGATGAGACCTAGCAATCTAGTACTATGGCTAGATCGATCTATTCCAACTGTAACATGATGAGACCTAGCAATCTAGTACTATGGCTAGATCGATCTATTCCAACTGTAACATGATGAGACCTAGCAATCTAGTACTATGGCTAGATCGATCTATTCCAACTGTAACATGATGAGACCTAGCAAGTGATATTCCCTAACATGATGAGACACAAGTACTATGGCTAGATTGATCTATTCCAACTGTAACATGATGAGACCTAGCAATCGTATCTAGATCGATCTATTCAACTGTAACATGATGAGACCTAGCAATCTAGTACTATGGCTAGATCGATCTATTCCAACTGTAACATGATGAGACATAGCAATCCAGTACTATGGTATCTATTCTAACTGTAACACGATGAGACCTAGCAATGTTTGGCTAGATCGATCTATTCCAACTGTAACATGATGAGAATAGCAATCTAGTACTATGGCTAGATCGATCTATTCCAACTGTAACATGATGAGACCTAGCAATCTATTACTATGGCTAGATCGATCTATTCCAACTGTAACATGATGAGACCTAGCAATCTATTACTATGGTTAGATTCTATTCAACTGTAACATGATGAGACATAGCAATCCTATGGCAATCTATTCCAAGTAACATGATGAGACCTAGATCGATCTATTCCAACTGTAACATGATGAGACCTAGCAATCTTTTACTATGGCTAGATCGATCTATTCCAACTGTAACATGATGAGAGCAATATTACTATGGCTAGATCGATCTATTCCAACTGTAACATGATGAGACCTAGCAATCTATTACTATGGCTAGATCGATCTATTCCAACTGTAACATGATGAGACCTAGCAATCTAGTACTATGGCTAGATCAATCTATTCCAACTGTAACATGATGAGACCTAGCAATCTAGTACTATGGCTAGATCGATCTATTCCATGTACATGATGAGACCTAACATGATGGAGATCTATTCCCTGTAGCATGATGAGACCTATCAAGTACTATGGCTAGATCGATCTATTCCAACTGTAACATGATGAGACCTAGCAATCTAGTACTATGGCTAGATCGATCTATTCCAACAACATGATGAACATGATGAGTACTATGGCTAGATCGAATTCAACTGTAACATGATGAGACTAGCAATCTATTACTATGGCTAGATCAATCTATTCCAACTGTAACATGATGAGACCTAGCAATCTATTACTATGGCTAGATCGATCTATTCCAATGATGAGACAATCTAGTACTAGCAATCTATTCCAACTGGTAACATGATGAGACCTCAATCTATAGATCCTATTCCAACTGTAACATGATGAGACCTAGCAATCTAGTACTATGGCTAGATCGATCTATTCAACTGTAACATGATGAGACCTAGCAATCGGGATCTATTCCAATGTACATGATGGATAGATCTAGATCGATCTATTCCAACTGTAACATGATGAGACCTAGCAATCTAGTACTATGGCTAGATCGATCTATTCCAACTGTAACATGATGAGACCTAGCAATCTAGTACTATGGCTAGATCGATCTATTCAACTGTAACATGAGATCTAGTATCTAGATTCCAACTGTAACATGATGAGACCTAGCAATCTAGTACTATGGCTAGATCGATCTATTCCAACTGTATCATGATGAGACCTAGCAATCTAGTACTATGGCTAGATCGATCTATTCCTACTGTCACATGATGAGACCTAGCAATCTAGTACTATGGCTAGATCGATCTATTCCAACTGTAACATGATGAGACCTAGCAATCTATTACTATGGCTAGATCGATCTATTCCAACTGTAACATGATGAGACATGAAATCTAGTACTATGCAATCTAGATCGATCTATTCCAACTGTAACATGATGAGACCTAGCAATCTAGTACTATGGCTAGATCGATCTATTCCAATTACATGATGAGACCTAGCAAACTATGATGACTGTAACCTAGCAATCTAGTACTATGGCTAGATCGATCTATTCCAACTGTAACATGATGAGACCTAGCAATCTATTACTATGGCTAGATCGATTTATTCCAAATGTAACATGATTAGACCTAGCAATCTAGTACTATGGCTAGATCGATCTATTCCAAATGATGAGACCTAGTAACATTACTATATGGCTAGATCGATCTATTCAACCAACATGATGAGACCTAGCAATCTATTACTATGGCTAGATCGATCTATTCCAACTGTAACATGATGAGACCTAGCAATCTAGTACTATGGCTAGATCGATCTATTCCAACTTGTAACATGATGAGACCTAGCAATCTAGTACTATGGCTAGATCGATCTATTCCAACTGTAACATGATGAGACCTAGCAATCTATTACTATGGCTAGATCGATCTATTCAACTGTAACATGATGAGTAGCAATCTATTATGGCTAGATCGATCTATTCGAACTGTAACATGATGAGACCTATCAATCTAGTACTATGGCTAGATCGATCTATTCCAACAACATGATGAGACCTAGCAATGAGTACTATGGCTAGATCGATCTATTCCAACTGTAACATGATGAGACCTTGCAGTCTAGTACTATGGCTAGATCTATTCCAACTGTAACATGATGAGACCTACAATCTAGTACTATGGCTAGATCGACTATTCCAAGTCTAACATGATGAGACCTAGCAATCTATTTAGATCGAACTATTCCAAACATGATGAGACCTAGCAATCTAGTACTATGGTTAGATCGATCTATTCCATATGTAACATGATGAGACCTAGCAATCTAGTACTATGGCTAGATCGATCTATTCCAACTGTAACATGATGAGACCTAGCAATCTAGTACTATGGCTAGATCGATCGATCTATTTCAACTGTAACATGATGAGACCTAGGAATCTATTACTATGGCTAGATCGATCTATTCCAACTGTAACATGATGAGACCTCAATCTATTAAAGATCTATCTATTCTAGTACATATGGCTAGATCGATCTATTCCAACTGTAACATGATGAGACCTAGCAATCTATTACTATGGCTAGATCGATCTATTCCAACTGTAACATGATGAGACCTAGCAATCTAGACCTGATCTATTACTATGGCTAGATCGATCTATTCCAACTGTAACATGATGAGACCTATGGTAGATCGATCTATTCCAACTGTAACATGATGAGATGCAATCTAGCTAGATCGATCTATTCCAATGTCATGATGAGACCTAGCAATCTATTACTATGGCTAGATCGATCTATTCCAACTGTAACATGATGAGACCTATCAATCTAGTACTATGGCTAGATCGATGACATGATGAGACCTAACCTTATTTATTCCAACTGTAACATGATGAGACCTAGCTAGAATCTATTCCAACTGTACTATGGCTAGATCTAGATCGATCTATTCCAACTTGTAACATGATGAGACGTAGCAATCTATTACTATGGCTAGATCGATCTATTCCAACTGTAACATGATGAGACCTAGTAATCTAGTACTATGGCTAGATCGATCTATTCCAACTGCAACATGATGAGACCTAGCAATCTTTTATTACTATGGCTAGATCGATCTATTCCAACTGTAACATGATGAGACCTTAGCAATCTAGTACTATGGCTAGATCGATCTATTCCAATTGTAACATGATGAGAGCAATCTAGTACTATGGCTAATCAATCTATTACTGTAAATACGATGAGTTAGATCTAGTACTGGCTAGATCGATCTATTCCAACTGTAACATGATGAGACCTAGCAATCTAGTACTATGGCTAGATCGATCTATTCCAACTGTAACATGATGAGACCTATCAATCTAGTACTATAAAGCCAGATCGATCTATTCCAACTGTAACATGATGAGACCTAGCAATCTAGTACTATGGCTAGATCGATCTATTCCAACTGTAACATGATGAGACCTAGCAATCTAGTACTATGGCTAGATCGATCTATTCCAACTGTAACATGATGAGACCTAGCAATCTATTACTATGCTAGATCGATCTATTCCAACTTTGTAACATGATGAGACTAGCAATCTATTACTATGGCTAGAGATCTATTCCAACTGTAACATGATGAGACCTTTCTAGTACTATGGCTAGATCGATCTATTCCAACTGTAACATGATGAGACAATCTAGTACTATGGCTAGATCGATCTATTCCAACTGTACATGATGAGACCTATCAATCTATTACTATGGCTAGATCGATCTATTCCAACTGTAACATGATGAGACCTAGCAATCTATTACTATGGCTAGATCGATCTATTCCAACTGTAACATGATGAGACCTAGCAATCTAGTACTATGGCTAGATCGATCTATTCCAACTGTGACATGATGAGACCTAGCAATCTATTACTATGGCTAGATCGATCTATTCCAACTGTAACATGATGAGACCTATCAATCTAGTACTATGGCTAGATCGATCTATTCCAACTGTAACATGATGAGACCTAGCAATCTAGTACTATGGCTTGATCGATCTATAACTGTAACATGATGATGACCTCGCAATCTAGTACTATGGCTAGATCGATCTATTCCAACTGTAACATGATGAGACCTAGCAATCTAGTACTATGGCTAGATCGATCTATTCAACTGTAACATGATGAGACCTAGCAACCCTATGGCTAGATATGGCTAGATCGATCTATTCCAACTGTAAGTACGATGAGACCTAGCAATCTAGTACTATGGCTAGATCGATCTATTTCAACTGGTCATGATGAGACCCCACAATCTAGTACTATGGCTAGATCGATCTATTCCAACTGTAACATGATGAGACTAGTAATCTAGTATTATGGCTAGATCGATCTATTCCAACTGTAACATGATGAGACCTAGCAATCTATTACTATGGCTAGATCGATCTATTCCAACTGTGACATGATGAGTACTTGCAATCTAGTACTATGGCTAGATCGATCTATTCCAACTTGTAACATGATGAGACCTATAATCTATTACTATGGCTAGATCGATCTATTCCAACTGTAACATGATGAGACCTAGCAATCTAGTACTATGGCTAGATCGATCTATTCGAACTGTCACATGATGAGACCTATCAATCTAGTACTATGGCTAGATCGATCTATTCCAACTGTACATGATGATTCTCAACCTAACAATCTAGTACTATGGCTAGATCGATCTATTCCAACTGTAACATGATGAGACCTAACCTAACAGTACTATGGCTAGATCGATCTATTCCAACTGTAACATGATGAGACCTAGCAATCTAGTACTATGGCTAGATCGATCTATTCCAACTGTAACATGATGAGACCTAGCAATCTATTACTATGGCTAGATCGATCTATTCCAACTGTAACATGATGAGACCTATCAATCTATTACTATGGCTAGATCAATCTATTCCAACTGGCCAGTAACATGATGAGACGTAGGATCCTAATACTATGGCTAGATCGATCTATTCCAACCAACATGATGAGACCTAGCAATCTAGTACTATGGCTAGATCGATCTATTCAACTGTAACATGATGAGACCTAACAATGGCTAGATCGATCTTTCTAACTAACATGATGAGACCTAGCAATCTATTACTATCGATCTATTCCAACTGTGACATGATTAGAATTATGGCTAGATATTCAATGATGAGACCTTGCAATCTTGTACTATGGCTAGATCGATCCTATTCTATTCCAATCTCCCACATGAAGACCTGCTGGGTGAAATGAGACCTAGATCGATCTATTCCATCTAGTGTGACTTTATGATAGCAGTACTATGGCTAGATCAGTCTATTCCAACTGTAACATGATGAGACCTGCAATCAGTACTATGGTTAGGATCTATTCAACTGTAATACTAACAATCTAGGCTATGGATCGACTATTCCAACTCTAACATGATGAGACCCAGCAATCTATTACTATGGCTAGATCGATCTATTCCGTAACATGATGAGACATAGCAATCTGGTACTATGGATTGAGACGATCTATTCCAAACTGCATGATGATATTACTATGGCTAGATCGATCTGTTCAACTGTAACATGATGAGACCTAGCAATCTATTACTATGGCTAGATCGATCTATTCCAACTGTAACATGATGAGACATAATCTAGTAATATGGCTGAGATCTATTTCAACTGTAACATGATGAGACCTAGCAATCTATTACTATGGTTAGATGGTCTATTCAACTGTAACATGATTCAATCTAGTACTATGGCTAGATCGATCTAACATGATGAGACCTAGCAATCTTAGTACTATGGTTAGATCGATCTATTCCAACTGTAACATGATGAGACCTAGCAATCTAGTACTATGGCTAGATCGATCTATTCCAACTGTAACATGATGAGACCCTAGCAATCTATTACTGTGGATCTATTCCAACTGTTAGATGCGTCCTAGCAATCTATTCCAACTGTGAGTATTCGAACTGTCTAGATCGATGAACTGTCATGATGAGACCTATCAATCTTGTAATATATCGCTAATCGATCTATTCGAAATGTTACATGATAAGACCTTGCAATTCAGTACTATGGCTAGATCGATCTATTCAACTGTAACATGATAGCCAGAGACGTAGGACCCTAGACCCAATACTATGGCTAGATCGATCTATTCCAACTGTAACATGATGAGACCTAGCAATCTAGTACTCATGGTTAGATTGATCTATTCCAACTGTAACATGATGAGACCTATTTAGATCGATCTATTCCAACTTGTAACATGATGAGACCTAGCAATCTAGTACTATGGCACAGATCGATCTATTCCAACTGTAACATGATGAGACCTAGCAATCTATTACTATGCCTAGATCGATCTATTCCTAATTCATATAACATGATGAGTCTAACAACAATCTAGTATTATGGCTAGATCGATCTCTATTTCAACTGTAACATGATGAGACTTAGCAATCTATTACTATGGCTAGATCGATCTATTCCAACTGTAACATGATGAGACCTAGCAATCTAGTACTATGGCTAGATCGATGTATTCCAACTGTAACATGAGACATAGAGACTAGATCTATTCCAACTGTAACATGATGAGACCTATTACTCTAGTATGGCTAGATCGATCTATTCCAACTGTAACATGATGAGACCTTGCAATCTAGTACTATGGCTGAATCGATCTATTCAAAGTAACATGATGAGACCTAACAATCTATTACTATGCTAGATCGATCTATTCCAATTGTAACATGATGAGACCTAACAATCTATTACTATGGCTAGATCGATCTATTCAACTGTGTAACATGATGAGACCTATCAATCTATTACTATGGCTAGATCGATCTATTCGAACTGTAACATGATGAGACCTATCAATCTAGTACTATGGCTAGATCGATCTATTCAAATGTAACATGATGAGACCTAGCAATCGTACTATGGCTGAATCGATCTATTCCAACTGTAACATGATGAGACCTTTCAATCTAGTACTATGGCTAGATCGATCTATTCCAATAGTAACATGATGAGACGTAGGACCTAATACTATGGCTAGATCGATCTATTCCAATGTAACATGATGAGACCTAGCAATCTATTACTATTCGATCTATTCCAACTGTAACATGATGAGACCTAGCAATCTAGTACTATGGCTAGATCGATCTATTCAACTGTAACATGATGAGACCTATTCCAATCTATTACTATGGCTAGATCGATCTATTCCAACTGTAACATGATGAGACCTAGCAATCTAGTACTATGGCTAGATCGATCTATTCCAACTGTAACATGATGAGACTCAGCAATCTAGTACTATGGCTAGATCGATCTATTCAACTGTTACATGATGAGGCAATCTAGTACTCGATCATCTATTCAATCTAACATGATGTAACATGATGAGACCTTGCAATCTACAATTATTATGGCTAGATCGATCTATTCAACTGTAACATGATGAGACCTAGCAATCTAGTACTATGGCTAGATCGATCTATTCAACTGTAACATGATGAGACCTAGCAATCTATTACTATGGCTAGATCGATCTATTCAACTGTAACATGATGAGACCTAGCAATCTATTACTATGGCTAGATCGATCTATTCATGATGAACTCACCCAACATGATGACTATTCCTATCAATCTAGCAATGTGTACTATGGCTAGATCGATCTATTCCAAGACCAGTAACATGATGGAGATCCTAGCAATCTAGATACTCAATCTAGTGCTAGATCGATCTATTCTAACTGTAACATGATGAGACGTAGGAATCTAGTACTGTGGCTAGATCGATCTATTCAAATGTAACACGATGAGACCTAGCAATCTATTACTATGGCTAGATCGATCTATTCCAACTGTAACATGATGACCTAGCAATCCTAGTACTATGGCTAGATCGATCTATTCAACTTGTAACATGATGAGACCTAGCAATCTATTACTATGGCTAGATCGATCTATTCCAACTGTAACATGAGACCTAGCAATCTAGTATTATGGCTAGATCGTCTTTTTCAACTGTAACATGTGATGAGACTTAGATCTTTTACTATGGTTGATCGATCTATTCCAACTGTAAATACGATGAGACCTGCAATCTAGTACTATGGCTAGATAGCAACAACCAACATGATGAGACTGGCAATAAAGTACTATGGCTAGATCGATCTATTCCAACTGTAATATGATGAGACCTAGCAATCAGGTACTATGGCAGATCGATCTATTCAACTTGTAACACGATGAGACCTAGGCAATCTATTATGGCTAGATCGATCTATTCCAACTGATGAACATGATGAGACTAACAGCAATTAGACCTAGGTACTATGGCTAGATCGATCTATTCAACTGTAACATGATGAGACCTGAGTACTATGGCTGATCGATCTATTCCAACTGTATCATGATGAGACCTATCAATATAGTACTATGGCTAGATCGATCTATTCCAACGTAACAAAATGATGAGACGACAATCTAGCATTATGGCTAGATCGATCTATTCTAACCAACATGTAACATGATGAGACCTAGCAAATTACTATGGCTAGATCGATCTATTCAACTGTAACATGATGAGACCCAGCAATCTAGTACTATGGCTAGATCGATCTATTCTATGGCTAGACTGTAACATGATGAGACCTAGCAATCTGTACTATGGCTAGATCGATCTATTCCAACTCTAACATGATGAGACATAGCAATCTATTATGGTGGCTAGATCAATCTATTCCAAACTGTAACATGATGAGACCTAGCAATCTAGTACTAGATCGATCTATTCAACTGTAACATGATGAGACCTTAATCTAGTACTATGGTTAGATCGATCTATTCCAACTGTAACATGATGAGACCTGGCAATCTATTACTATGGCTAGATCGATCTATTCCAACTGTAACATGATGAGACCTAGCACCCTAATACTATGGCTAGATCGATCTATTCCAACTGTAACATGATGAGACCTAGCAATCTATTACTATGGCTAGATCGATCTATTCAACTGTCACATGATGAGTCCTAGCAATCTTGTACTATGGCTAGATCGATCTATTCGAACTGTAACATGATGAGACCTATCAATCTAGTACTATGGCTAGATCGATCTATTCAACTGTAACATGATGAGACCTAGCAATCTAGTACTATGGCTAGATCGATCTATTCCAACTGATGAGACCTATCAATCTTACTACCTTGATCAATCTATTACTGCTGTAACATGATGGTTGATACTATGGCTAGCTCGATCTATTCCAATTTGTAACATGATGAGACCTAGGTTACTATGGCTGAATCGATCTATTCCAACTGTAACATGATGAGACCTAGCAATCTAGTACTATGGCTAGATCGATCTATTCCAACTGTAACATGATGAGACCTAGCAATCTGGTACTATGGCTAGATCGATCTATTCCAACTGTAACATGATGAGACCTATCAATCTAGTACTATGGCTAGATCAGATCTATTCCAACTGTAACATGATGAGACCTAGCAATCTATTACTATGGCTAGATCGATCTATTCCAACTGTAACATGATGAGACCTAGCAATCTAATATTTTATGGCTAGAATTCATTCCAACTGTAACATGATGAGACCTAGCAATCTATTACTATGTCTGATCGATCTATTCCAACTGTAACATGATGAGACCTAGCAATCTAGTACTATGGCTAGATCGATCTATTCCAACTGTAACATGATGAGACCTAGCAATCTAGTACTATGGCTAGATCGATCTATTCCAACTGTAACATGATGAGACCTAAGATCACATATATTCCAATCTAGTACTATGGCTAGATCGATTTATTCCAACTGTAACACGATGACCTAGCAATCTGGTATGAGATCGAACTATTCGAACTGTAACATGATGAGCCTAGCAATCCTAGTACTATGGCTAGATCGATCTATTCAACTGTAACATGATGCGTACTTGCAATCTGTTACTGTAACAGATCGATCTATTCAACTGTAACATGATGAGACCTATCAATCTGTAGCTAATCAATTTTAACATGAGATCTATTCTGAATCGATCTATTCCAAATGTGACATGATGAGTCCTAAGCAATCTATTTACTAGGCTGATCGATCTATTCGAACTGTCACATGATGAGACCTATCAATCTAGTACTATGCCTATAGATCGATCTATTCCAACTGTAACATGATGAGTCCTAGCAATCTGGTACTATGGCTAGAGTCTATCGAATCCCATGATGAGATTCCCAATCTAGTACTATGGCATACGATTCGAGACCGATAAGATCTATCTACTATGGGTTAGATTGATCTATTTCCAACATGATGAGAATCCAATCTAGAGCTGATCGATCATAGTAACATGATGAGACCTAGCAATATTACTATGGCTAGATCGATCTATTCCAACTGTAACATGATGAGACCTAGCAATCTATTACTATGGCTAGATGGATCTATTCCAACTGTAACATGATGAGATTCTATAAATCCTAGTACTATGGCTAGAGCGATCTATTCCAACTGTAACATGATGAGACCTGGCAAGCTATTAATCTAGTACTATGGCTAGATCGATCTATTCCAATATTACATTAATTGTAAGATCGATCTATTCCCTGTAACATGATGAGACCTGGCAATCTATTACTATGGTAGATCGATCTATTCCAACTGTAACATGATGAGACCTGGCAACTAGTACTATGGCTAGATCGACCTATTCCAACTGTAACATGATGAGACCTATCAATCT
The DNA here is from genome assembly GCA_903632075.3 of Acanthosepion pharaonis. NCBI lineage: Eukaryota > Metazoa > Mollusca > Cephalopoda > Sepiida > Sepiidae > Acanthosepion > Acanthosepion pharaonis. Next base: position 99,500 of record CAHIKZ030000631.1, read on the forward strand.
AGTACTATGGCTAGATCGATCTATTCAACTGTAACATGATGAGTCCTAGCAATCTATTACTATGGCTAGATCGAACTATTCCAACTCAACATGATGAGACCTTATCAATCACTAGTCTTATGGCTAGATCGATCTATTCCAAGTGTGACATGATGAGACCTAGCAATCTATTACTATGGCTAGATCAGTCTGTTCCAACTGTAACATGATGAGACCTTTCAATCTATTACTGTGGCTAGATGATCTATTCGAACTGCAACATGATAGCAATCTAGTACTATGGCTAGATCGATCTATTCAACTGTAACATGATGAGACCTGGCAATCTATTACTATGCATAGATCGATCTATTCTAACTGTAACATGATGAGATAATCCCTAGTACTATGGTTAGATCCAATCTATTCTAACATGATGAGACAATATTGATGAGACTATGGCAATCTATTACTGTGGCTAGATCGATCGATCATTCCAACTGTGACACGATGAGTCCTAGCATGAGATCGTCAATCTATTACTATGGCTACCTTGCAATCTATGGCTATCGATCTATTCCAACTGTAACATGATGAGACCTATCAATCTATTACTATGGCTTGATCGATCTATTCCAACTGTAACATGATGAGACCTATAAACCTAGTACTATGGCTAGATCGATCTATTCCAACTGTAACATGATGAGACCTAGCAATCTATTACTATGTCTAGATCGATCTATTCCAACTGTAACATGATGAGACCTAGCAATCTAGTACTATGGCTAGATCGAACTATTCCAACTTGGTAACATGATGAGACCTAGCAATCTGTACTATGTCTAGATCGATCTATTCCAACTGTAACATGATGAGACCTAGCAATCTAGTACTGGCTAAGATCGATCTATTCCAACTGTAACATGATGAGATCAGCAATCTATTACTATGGCTAGATCGATCTATTCAACTGTAACATGATGAGACCTAGCAATCTGTACTATGGCTAGATCGATCTATTCCAACTGTAACATGATGAGACCTAGTAATCTATTACTATGGCTAGATCGATCTATTCAACTGTGAACGATGATGAGACCACAATCTATTACTATGGCTAGATCAGTCTATTCGAACTGTAACATGATGAGACCTATCAATCTAGTACTATAGATAACGATGAGACCTAGCATTGGATTACTTGGCATGGATAACCTTAGTAACATGATGAGACCTGAGCAATCTAGTACTATAGCTAGATCAATCTATTCAACAGTAACATGATGAGACCTAGAAACCTAGTACTATGGCTAGAATGATCTATTTCTAACTGTAACATGATGAGACCTAGCAATCTTGTACTATGGCTAGATCGATCTATTCCAACTGTAACATGATGAGTCCTAACAATCTATTACTATGGCTAGACTGATCTATTCCAACTGTAACATGATGAGACCTAGCAATTCATTACTATGGCTAGATCGATCTATTCCAATATGATGAGACATAGCAATCTAGTACTATGGCTAGATCGATCTATTCAACTGTAACATGATGAGCATTAGCAATAGAGATCCTAGCAATGATGAGACCTAGCAATATTATGTCTAGATCGATCTATTCCAACTGTAATACGATGAGACCTATCAATCTAGTACTACAGCTGATCGATCTATTCCAACTGTAACATGATGAGACCTAGCAATCTAGTACCAGATCGATCTATTCCAACTGTAACATGATGAGACCTAGTAATCTATTACTATGGCTAGATCGATCTATTCCAACTGTAACATGATGACCTAGCAATCTATTACTATGGCTAATCGACTATTCAACTTGTAACATGATGAGAACCTAGTACTATGGCTAGATCGATCTATTCCAACCTGTAATCATGATGAGATCGATACTATTCCAATCTATTGTAACATGATGAGACTTAGCAATCTTTTACTATGGTTGATCGATCTATTCCAACTGTAACATGATGAGACCTAGCAATCTAGTACTATGGCTAGATCGATCTATTCCAACTGTAACATGATGAGACCTAGCAATCTAGTACTATGGCTAGATCGATCTATTCCAACTGTAACATGATGAGACCTATGGCTAATATATTATTACATGATGAGACCTAGTCTATGGAGATCGATCTATTCAACGAACGATGAGACCTAGCAATCTAGTACTATGGCTAGATCGATCTATTCCAACTGTCACATGATGAGACCTATCAATCTAGTACTATGGCTAGATCGATCTATTCGAAATGTTACATGATGAGACCTTGCAATCTAGTACTATGGCTAGATCGATCTATTCCAACTGTAACATGATGAGACCTATCAATCTAGGGCTATAGTTGATCGATCTATTCCAAAAGTAACATGATGAGGACCTAGGACCCTAATACTATGGCTAGATCGATCTATTCCAACTGTAACATGATGAGACCTAGTGATCTAGTACTATGGCTAGATCGATCTATTCCAACTGTAACATGATGAGACCTAGCAATCTAGTACTATGGCTAGATCGATCTATTCCAACGATGTAACATGATGAGACCTAACAATCTAGTATTATGGCTAGATCGATCTATTCCACTGTAACATGATGAGACTTTAGATCTATTACTATGGCTAGATCGATTTATTCCAACTTGTAACATGATGAGACCTAGCAATCTAGTACTATGGCTAGATCGATCTATTCCAACTGTAACATGATGAGACCTAGCAATCTATTACTATGGCTAGATCGATCTATTCCAACTGTAACATGATGTACCTATCAATCTAGTACTATGATCGATCTATTCTAACTGTAACATGATGAGACCTAGGACCCTATTACTATGGCTAGATCGATCTGAGAGGCAATTCGAAATGTCCAACATGATGAGACCTAGCAATCTAGCACTATGGCTAGATCAGATCTATTCCAACTGTAACATGATGAGACCTGCAATCTAGTACTATGGCTGATGATCTATTCGAACTTGTTACATGATGAGACCTATCAATCTAGTACTATGGCTAGATCGATCTATTCAAGTCTGACACAATGAACGATGACGTAGTGGACTATCAATCTAGTATGATGGCTAGATCGATCTTTTCAACATTAACATGACATGAGAACAGCAATCTATTACTATGGTTAGATCGATCTATTCCAACTGTAAACATGATGAGACCTAGCAATCTAGTACTGGGCAGATCGATCTATTCCAACTCTAACATGATGAGACCTATCAATCTATTACTATGGCTAGATCGATCTATTCTAACTAGTAACATGATGAGACCTATAATCTAGTACGTAGATCCCACACATGGCTAGATCGATCTATTCCAACAACTGACCTAGCAATCTATTGATGGCTAGATCCTAGCAATGAGTCCTATTACTATGGTTGATCGGGATCTATTCCAACTGTAACATGATGAGACCTAGCAATCTAGTACTATGGCTAGATCGATCTATTCCAACTTGTAACAGATGAGGCAATCTAGTATTATCTAGATCGATCTATTCCAACTGTAACATGATGAGACCTATCAATCTAGTATTATGGCTAGATCGATCTATTCCAACAGTAACATGATGATGTAGATCGAACTATTCGAACTGGCAACATGATGAGACCCAGCAATCTAGTACTATGGCTAGATCGATCTATTCCAACTGTAACATGATGAGACCTAGCAATCTATTACTAGGGCTAGATGATCTATTCCAACTAACATGATGAGACCTAGGCAATCTATTACTATGGCTAGATCGATCTATTCAACTGTAACATGATGAGACATAGCAATCCAGTACTATGGCTAGATCGATCTATTCCAACTGTAACATGATGAGACCTATCAATCTAGGGCTATGGCTAGATCGATCTATTCATAGCAAACAGTCAATCTATTCCAATACGATGAGACCTAACAATCTATTACTATGGCTAGATCGATCTATTCCAACTGTAACATGATGAGACCTATCAATCTAGTACTATGGTAATATGGCTAGATCGATCTATTCCAACTGTAACATGATGAGACCTATGGGAATCTAGTACTATAGTACATGCTAGATCGATCTATTCCAACTGTAACATGATGAGACCTAGCAATCTAGTACTATGGTTAGATCGATCTATTCCAACTGTAAATATGTAAACAATCTAGATGGTTAGACCTATTAGTTATTATATTCCAATCTATTACTATGGCTAGATCGATCTATTCCAACTGTAACATGATCCTAGACCTATGGCAATCTACTGTACTATGGCTAGATCGATCTATTCCAACTGTAAATACGATGAGACCCATAATGTAGTATTATGGCTAGATCGATATATTTCAACTGTAACATGATGAGACCTTGCAATCTATTACTATGGTTAGATCGATCTATTCAACTGTAACATGATGAGACCTAGCAATCTAGTACTATGGTTAGATCAATCTATTCAACTGTAACATGATGAGACCTAGCAATCTAGTACTATGGCTAGATCGATCTATTCCAACTGTAATATGATGAGACCTAGCAATCTAGTACTATGGCTAGATCGATCTATTCCAACTGTAACATGATGAGAGACCTATCATCTATTCTATTACTATGGCTAGATCGATCTATTCCATCTGTAACATGATGAGACCTATCAATCTAATACTATGGCTAGATCGATCTATTCCAACTGTAACATGATGAGACATAGATCTATTACTATGGCTAGATCGATCTATTAGTAACATGATGAGAACTGGCAATCTATTACTATGGCTGATCGATCTATTCCAACTGTAACATGATGAGACCTAGTAATCTATTACTATGGCTAGATCGATCTATTCCAACTGTAACATGATGAGACCTAGCAATCTGGTACTATGGCTAGATCGATCTATTCCAACTGTAACATGATGAGACCTAGCAATCTAGTACTATGGCTAGATCGATCTATTCCAACTGTAACATGATGAGACCTAGTAATCTATTACTGTGGCTAGATCGATTTATTCAACTGTAATGATGTGATCTAGTACTATGGCTAGATCGATCTATTCGAATTCAACATGATGAGACCTGGCAATATTACTGTAGCTAGATCGATCTATTCCAACTGTAACATGATGAGACCTAGCAAATCTATTACTATGGCTAGATCGATCTTATTCCAGCGCTGTAACATGATGAGACATAGCAATCTAGTACTATGGCTAGAATCAATCTATTCCAACTGTAACAGTGAGACCTAGCAATCTATTAACTGTACGGCCTAGATCGATCTATTCGAACTGTAACATGATGAGACCTATCAATCTATTAATATAATAGATCGATCTATTCCAACTGTAACATGATGAGACTAGCAATCTAGTACTATGGCTAGATCGATCTATTCCAACTGTAACATGTAGTGAGACCTAGGACCTAGTACTATGGCTGAATCGATCTATTCAACTGTAACAGATGAGACCTAGCAATCTGGTACTATTCCAATCAAACATGATGAGACCTATCAATCTGGTACTATGGCTAGATCGATCTATTCCAACTGTAACATGATGAGACCTAGCAATCTATTACTATGGCTTTTCTATTATATTGATCTATTCCAACTGTAAACATGATGAGACCTATCAATCAAGTACTATGGCTAGATTGATCTATTCCAACTGTAACATGATGAGACCTAGCAATCTAGTACTATGGCTAGATCGATCTATTCAAACTGTAAACATGATGAGACCTAGCAATCTAGTACTATGGCTAGATCGATCTATTCCAACTCGTAACATGATGAGACCTAGCAATCTGTTACTATGGCTAGATCGGATCTATTCCAACTGTAACATGATGAGACCTAGCAATCTAGTGCTATGGCTAGATCGATCTATTCCAACTCAACATGATGAGACCTAGCAATCCTCCGAAATTATCAGCACTATGGCTAGATCGATCTATTCCAACTGTAACATGATGAGACCTATCAATCTAGTACTATAGCTAGATCTGATCTATTCCAACTGTAACATGATGAGACGTAACAATATTACTAGTGGGACCATTCCAAATTAACATGATGGAATCTATTACTATGGCTAGATCGATCTATTCCAATCCTGTAACATGATGAGACTGATAACTGGATCATCTATTGAGTAACATGATGAGCAATCTATTACTATGGCTAGATCGATCTATTCCAACTGTAACATGATGAGACCTAGCAATCCAGTATTATGGCTAGATCGAACTATTCCAATCTGTAACATGATGAGACCTAGCAATCTATTACTGTATGGGTTGATCGAACTATTCGAACTGTAAACATGATGAGACCTATGGCAATCTAGTACTATGGCTGAATCGATATATTCCAAATGTAACATGATAAGACCTTAGCAATCTAGTACTATGGTTAGATCGATATATTCCAACGGTAACATGATGAGACCAGCAATCTATTAATCTAGTACTATAGATAGATCCTATCAATCTTTTCTATCGCTAGATCGAACTATTCGAATGTTACATGGACCCTCAATCTACTATGGCTAGATCGATCTATTCCAACTGTAACATGATGAGTACGGCTTTCGAATCTATTACTATGGCTAGATCGATCTATTCCAACTGTAACATGTGATGAGACCTAGCAATCTAGTACTATGGCTAGATCGATCTATTCCAATTGTAACATGATGAGACCTAGCAATCTATTACTATGGCTAGATCGATGTATTCCAACTGTAACATGATGAGACCTAGCAATCTAATTACTATGGCTAGATCGATCTATTCCAACTGTAACATGATGAGACCTATCATTACTATGGCTAGATCGATCTATGTAACATGATGAGACCTATCAATCTATTACGAAGCTAGATTATCTATTGATGCAAGATGATGAGACAATCTATTACTATGGCTAGATCGATCTATTCCAACTGTAACATGATGAGACCTATCAATCTAGTGCTATAGCTAGATCGATCTATTCTAACCGTAACATGGTGAGACGTAGGACCCTAATACTATGGCTAGATCGATCTATTCCAACTGTAACATGATGAGACCTAGCAATCTATTACTATGGCTAGATCGATCTATTCCAACTGTAACATGATGTGACCTAGCAATCTAGTACTATGGCTAGATCGATCTATTCCAACTTGTAACATGATGAGACCTAGCAATCTATTACTATGGCTAGATCGAACTATTCCAATGATGAGTCCTATCAACATGATGGCTAGATCGATCTATTCGAAATGTGGACATGATGAGACCTAGCAATATTATGGCTAGATCGATCTATTCCAACTGTAACATGATGAGACCTATCAATCTATTACTATGGTTGATCGTCTATTCCAACTGTAACATGATGAGACCTAGCAATCTAGTACTATGGCTAGATCGATCTATTCCAACTGTAACATGATGAGATCGATCTATTCCAATCTGGTACTATGGCTAGATCGACTAATCTATTCCAACTGTAACATGATGAGACCTAGCAATCAATCTACTGTACTATGGCTAGATCGATCTATTCCAACTGTACACGATGATGAGACCTAGCAATCGAAAATTCGAGTCTGTCACTGTAACATGATTCAATCTTGTAATATGGCTAGATCGATCTATTCCAACTGTAACATGATGAGACCTAGCAATCTAGTCCTATGGCTAGGATCGATCTATTCCAACTGTAACATGATGAGACCTGGCAATCTATTACTATGGCTAGAATCGATCTATTCCAACTGTTATGATGAGTCCTGGCAATCTATTACTATGGCTAGATCGATCTATTCGAACTGTAACATGATGAGACCTATCAACCAGGGCTATGGCTAGATCGATCTATTCTAACTGTAACATGATGAGCAATCCTGAATCAACCTAGTACTATGAGCTAGGATCGACTAGAGATCTTTTCTAACAGTAACATGATGAGACGTAGATCCACAACACTATGGCTAGATCGATCTATTCTAACTGTAACATGATGAGACTAGCAATCTAGTACTATGGCTAGATCGATCTATTCCAACTGTAACATGATGAGACCTATCAATCTATTAATCTAGTACTATTTATCCAGCTAGACCTAGCAATCTATTCTAACAGTTCAGCACTCTAACATGATGAGACATAGCAATCTGGTACTATGGCTAGATCAATCTATTCCAACTGTAACATGATGAGACCTAGCAATCTAGATTACTATGGCCAGATAAGATCTATTCCAACTGTAACATGATGAGACCTATCCTAGCAATCTATTCTACTATGGCTAGATCTGGATCTATTCCAACTTGTAACATGATGAGACCTAGCAATTCATTACTATGTCTAGATCGATCTATTCCAATCTGTAACATGATGAGACCTAGCAATCTAGTACTATGGCTAGATCAGTCTATTTCCCAACTGTCACATGATGAGACTTAGCAATCTATTACTATGGTTGATCGATCTATTCCAACTGTAATAACATGATGAGACCTAGCAATCTAGTACTATGGCTAGATCGACTATTCAACTGTAACATGATGAGCCCCAACATCTGGTACTCTATGGCTAGATCGATCTATTCCAACTGTAACACGATGCGACCTTGCAATCTAGTACCATGGCTAGATGGATATGTTCCAACCGGTAACATGATGAGACCTATAATTCAGTACTATGGCTAGAATGGGATCTATTCCAAGTCTGACATGATGTGTCCTAGCAATCTATTACTATGGCTAGATCGAACTATTCGAATGTCACATGATGAGACCTATCAATCTAGTACTATGCATAGATTCGATCTATTCCAAATGTTACATGATGATTCTCAGCAATCTAGCATCATGGTTGATCGAGTCTATTCAACTGTAATATGATGAACCATCAATTCAGTACCAGGCAGATCGATGTTTTCCAACTATGACATACGATGAGACGTAATTTAACACTATGGCTAGACTGAGTCTATTCTAATGTAACATGATGAGACCTAGCAATATTAGTACTATGGCTAGATCGATCTGTTCCATCTGTAACATGATGAGACCTATAATCTATTACTATAAGCTAGATCAATCTATTCTAACTGTAACATGATGAGACGTGGGATCCTAATACTAAGTATTAGATCGATCTATTCCAACTCTGTAACATGATGAGACATAGCAATCTAGTACTACGGCTAGATCAATTATTCCAACTGTAACATGATGAGACCTAACAGTACTATGGCTAGATCGATCTATTCGAACTGTAACATGATGGACCACAGCAATATAGTACTGTGGCTAGATCGATCTATTCTGAATTGTAACATGATGAGACCTGGCAATCTAGTATTACAGCTAGATCGACCTATTCTAACTGTAACAAATATGAGACCTTGCAGATCTAATACTATGGCTAGATCGATCTATTCCAACTGTACATGATGAGACCTAGCAATCTATTACTATGGCTAGATCGACTATTTCCAACTCTAACATGATGAGACCTATCAATCTAGTACTATGGTTAGATCGATCTATTCCAACTGTAAATATGATGAGACTAGTAATCTATTACTGGTTGATCGATCTATTCCAACTGTAACATGATGAGACCTATCAATCAGGTACTATCCTGTTAGATCGATCTATTCCAACTTAAACATGATGAGATTTAGCAATCTTTTTACTATGGTTGAATCGATCTATTCCAACTGTAACATGATGAGACCTAGCAATCTATTACTATGGCTAGATCGATCTATTCCAACTGTAACATGATGAGACCTAGCAATCTAGTACTATGGTTAGATCAATCTATTCCAACTGTAACATGATGAGACCTAGCACCTATTACCTTTATGGCTAGATCGATCTATTCCAACTGTAACATGATGAGACCTAGCTAATCTATTACTATGGCTAGATCGATCTATTCCAACTGTAACATGATGAGACCTAGCAATCTAGTACTATGGCTAGATCGATCTATTCCAACTGTAACATGATGAGACCAGCAATCTAATTACTATGGTTAGATCGATCTATTCCAACTGTAACATGATGAGACCTAGCAATCTAGTACTATGGCTAGATCGATCTATTCCAACTGTAAACATGATGAGACCTAGCATCTAGTACTATGGTTAGATCGATCTATTCCAACTGTAACATGATTAGACCTATCAATCTAGTACTATGCACAGATCGATCTATTCCAACGGGTAACATGATGAGACCTAGCAATCTAGTACTATGGCTAGATCGATCTATTCCAACTGTAACATGATGAGACATAGCAATCTATTACTATGGCTAGATCGAAATATTCAACTGTCACATGATGAGACCTATCAATCCAGTACTATGGCTAGATCGATCTATTCCAACTGTAAACACGATGAGACCTAGCAATCTAGTACTATGGCTGAGATCGATCTATTCCAACTGTAACATGATGAGTCCCTAGCAATCTAGTACTATGGCTAGATCGATCTATTCCAACTCCTAACATGATGAGACCTATCAATCTATTACTATGTTAGATCGATCTATTCAACTGTAACATGATGAGACCTAGCAAATACTATTACTATGTCTAGATCGATCTATTCAACAACATGAGATGAGACCCAGCAATCTAGTACTATGGCTGATCGATCTATTTCAACTGTCACATGATGAGACCTAGCAATCTAGTACTATGGCTAGATCGATCTATTCCAACTGTAACATGATGAGACCTAGCAATATTACTATGGCTAGATCAGTCTATTCCAACTGTAACATGATGAGACCTAGCAATCTAGTACTATTGAGATCGATCTATTCCAACTGTAACATGATGAGACTTAGCAATCTAGTACTATGGCTAGAAGGATCTATTCCAACTGTAAATATGATGAGACCTAGCAATCTATTACTATGCATAGATCGATCTATTCAACTGTAACATGATGAGACCCTAGCAATCTAGTACTATGGCTAGATCGATCTATTCCAACTGTAACATGATGAGACCTAGAAATCTAGTACTATGGCTAACTGATCTATTCCAACTGTAACATGATGAGACTCAGTAATCTATTACTAGATCGATCTATTCCAATCAAAATACGATGAGACCTAGCAATCTATTACTATGGGCAGATCTGATCTATTCAACTGTAACATGATGAGATTCTAGCAATCTATTACTATGGCTAGATCGAACTATTCTAACTGTAAACATGATGAGACCTAGCAATCTAGTACTATGGCTAGATCGATCTATTCCAAAATAAAATAGGATGAGACCTATCAATCTATTACATAGAAGTAGATCGATCTGGTTCCAACTCTAACATGATGAGACCTTTCAATCCATTACTATGGCTAGATCGATCTATTCCAACTGTAACATGATGAGATTCTAGGACCTAATATTATATGGCTAGATCGATGGTTCTAACCAATGTAAATACGATGAGCAGCAATATTACTATGTATAGATCGATCTATTCAACTGTAACATGATGAGACATACCCAATCTATTACTATGGCTAGATCGATATATTCAACTTGTAATACGATGAGACCTAGCAATATTACCTATGGCTAGATCGATCTATTCCACTATAAAACATGATGAGACCTAGCAATCTAGTACTATGGCTAGAGATTCCAACCATTCCAACACGATGTGTCCTAGCAATCTATTACTATGGTTAGATCGAACTATTCGAACTTTGTAACATGATGAGACCATCAATCTAGTACTATAGCTAGATCGATCTATTCCACCAAAACATGATGAGAGATTAGTAAGTATTACTAGGGTTAGATCGATCTATTCCAACTGTAACATGATGAGACCAGAATCTAGTACTATGGTTAGATCGATCTATTCCAACTGTAACATGATGAGATATAGTAATCTCTTACTATGGCTAGATCGATCTATTCCAAATGACATGATGAGTCCTTGCAATCTATTATTAGTGGCTAGATCGAACTATTCCAACTCAAACATGATGAGACCTAGCAATCTAGTATCTGTACTATGGTTAGATCGATCATTCCAACTCTAACATGATGAGACCTATCAATCTATTACTATGGCTAGATCGATCTATTCTAACTGTAACACGATGAGACCTAACAATCTATTACTATGGCTAGATCGATCTATTTCAACTGTAACATGATGAGTCCTAGCAATCTATTACTATGGTAGGATCGATCTATTCCAACTGTAACATGATGAGACCTAGCAATGTAGTACTATGGCTAGATCGATCTATTCCAACTTAAATGATGAGACCTAGCAATATTACTATGTCTAGATCGATCTATTCCAACTGTAATATGATGAACCTGTAATCTAGTACTATGGCTAGATCGAACTATTCCAACTTCTTAACATGATGAGACTTAGCAATCTATTACTAGCAAGTTAGACTGATCTATTCGAAGTGTTACATGATGAGACCTAGCAATCTGGTACTATGGCTAGATCGATCTATTCCAACTGTAAACATGAGACCTAGCAATCTATTACTATGGCTAGATCGATCCATTCGAACAGTAACATGATTATCCTATCTATCATGTAATATGGCTAGATCGATCTATTCCAACTGTAATATGATGAGACCTAGCAATCTAGTACCATGGCTAGATCGATCTATTCCAACTGTAACATGATGAGACCTAGCAATCTCTTTACATGGCTAGATCGATCTATTCCAACTGTAACATGATGAGACCTAGCAATCTAGTACTATGGCTAGATCAGTCTATTCCAACTGTGTAACAGATGAGACCTTTTAATCTAGTACCATGGCTAGATCGATCTATTCCAACTGTAACATGATGAGACCTATCAATCTAGTACTATAGACAGATCGATCTATTCCAACTTGTAACATGATGAGACCTAGCAATCTAGTACTATGGCTAGATCGATCTATTCCAACTGTAACATGATGAGTCCTAACAATATTACTATGGTTAGATCGATCTATTCCAACTGTAACATGATGAGACCTAGCAATCTATTACTATGGTTAGATCGATCTATTCCAACTGTAACATGATGAGACCTAGCAATCTATTACTACTAGTAGATCGATCTATTCCAACTCTAACAGATGAGAATTAGCAATCTAGTACTATGGTTAGATCGTGGATCTATTCAAACTGTAACATGATGAGACCTATCAATCTTACTATGGCTAGATCGATCTATTCCATCTGTAACATGATGAGACCTAGCAATTCTAGTACTATGGCTGATCGATCTATTCAACTGTAACATGATGAGACCTAGCAATGTAGTACTATGGCTAGATCTGATCTATTCAACTGTAACATGATGAGACCTAGGACCTAGTACTATGGCTAGATCGATCTATTCCAACTGTAACATGATGAGACCTAGCAATCTATTACTATGGCTAGATCGATCTATTCCAACTGTCACATGATGAGACCTATCAATCTGTTACTGGCTAGATCGATCTATTTCAACTGTAACATGATGAGACCTAGCAATCTATTACTATGGCTAGATGGGAATATTCCAACTGTAAACATGATGACACCTATCAATCTAGTAATATAGCTAGATGGATCTTTCAACGGTAACATGATGAGACCTTAGCAACTTGGTACTATGGCTAGATCGATCTATTCCAACTGTAACATGATGAGAGACCTAGCAATCTAGTACTACGGCTGGATCGATCTATTCCAACTAACATGATGAGACCTAGCAATATTACTATGGCTAGATCGATCTATTCCAACTTGTAACATGATGAGACCTAGCAATCTAGTACTATGGCTAGATCGATCTATTCCAACTGTAACATGATGAGACAGCAATCTAGTACTATGGCTAGATCAGATCTATTCCAACTGTAATATGATGAGACCTATCAATCTATTACTATGGCTAGATCGATCTATTCAAACTGTAACATGATGAGACCTATCAATCTATTACTATGGCTAGATCGATCTATTCAACTGTAACATGATGAGACCTAGCAATCTAGTACTATGGCTAGATCGATCTATTCCAACTGTAACATGATGAGACCTAGCAATCTAGTACTATGGCTAGATCGATATATTCCAACTGCAAAATACGATGAGACCAAAGGTAACCATTACTAGCTGATCGATCTATTAACTGTAACATGATGAGACCTAGCAGTCTCAGTACCATGGCTAGATCGATCTATTCAAACTGTAACATGATGAGACCTGGCAATCTATTACTATGGCTAGATCGATCTATTCCAAATGTAACATGATGAGACATAGCAATCTAGTACTATGGCTAGATCGATCTATTCCAACTTCAGTAACATGATGAGACCTAGCAATTTAGTACTATGGCTAGATCGATCTATTCAACTGTAACATGATGAGACCTAGCAATCTATTACTATGGTTAGATCGATCTATTCCAACTGTAACGATGAGACCTAGCAACCATTACTATGGCTAGATCGATCTATTCCAACTGTAACATGATGAGACATAGCAATCGATCTATTACTGTGATACGATGAGTCTAGCAATGGCTAGATCGATATATTCCAACTGTAACATGATGAGACCTAGCAATCTATTACTATGGCTAGATCGATCTATTCCAACTGTAACATGATGAGACATAGCCTAGTACTATGGCTAGATCGATCTATTCCAACTGTAACATGATGAGACCTAGCAATCTATTACTATGGCTAGATCGATCTATTCCAACTGTAACATGATGAGACCTAGACCTAATCCAGTACTATGGCTAGGAGTCTATTCCAACTGTAACATGATGAGACCTATCAATCTATTACTATGGCTAGATCGATCTATTCCAACTGGTGAACATGATGAGAGACCTAGCAATCTATTACTATGGCTAGATCGAACTATTCCAACTGTGACACGATGAGTCCTATCAACTATTAATATGGCTAGATCGATCTATTTGAACTGTAACATGATGAGTCTATCAATCTAGTACTATGGCTAGATCGAACTATTCCAACTGTAACATGATGAGAGACCTATCAATCTGGTACTATGGCTAGATCGATCTATTCCAACTGTAACATGATGAGACCTTGCAATCTAGTACTATGGCTAGATCGATCTATTCCAACTGTAACATGATGAGACCTATCAATCTGGTACTATGGTTAGATCGATCTATTCCAAATGTAACATGATGAGACCTAGCAATCTAAGTACTATGGCTAGATCGATCTATTCCAACTGTAACATGATGAGACCTAGCAATCTAGTACTATGGCTAGATCGATCTATTCCAACTGTAACATGATGAGACCTAGCAATCTATTACTATGCCTAGATCGATCTATTCCAAATGTAACATGATGAGACCTAGCAATCTATTACTATGGCTAGATCGATCTATTCCAACTGTAACATGATGAGACATAGCAATCTAGTACTATGGCTAGATCGATCTATTCCAACTGTAACATGATGAGACCTCTAATCTATTACTATGGCTAGATCGATCTATTCCAACTGAAACACGATGAGACCTAGCAATCTATTACTATGGTTGATCAGATCTATTCCAACTGTAACATGATGAGACCTAGCAACTAGTACTATGGCTAGATCGATCTATTCCAACTGTAACATGATGAGACCTAGCAATCTAGTACTATGGCTAGATCGATCTATTCCATCTGTAATATGATGAGACCTAGTAATCTAGTACTATGGCTAGATCGATCTATTCCAACTTGTAACATGATGAGACCTAGCAATCTTTTACTATGGCTAGATCGATCTATTCCAACTGTCACATGATGAGACCTAGCAATCTATTACTATGGCTAGATCGATCTATTCAACTGTAACATGATGAGACCTATCAATCCAGTACTATGGCTAGATCGATCTATTCCAACTGTAACATGATGAGACCTCAGCAATCTAGTACTATGGCTAGATCGATCTATTCCAACTGTAACATGATCCAATCTAGTACTATGGCTAGATGATCTATTCAACTGTAACATGATGAGACGTAGGACCCTATTACTATGGTAGATCGATCTATTCCAAATGTAACATGATG
Organism: Acanthosepion pharaonis; assembly: GCA_903632075.3. Taxonomy (NCBI): domain Eukaryota; kingdom Metazoa; phylum Mollusca; class Cephalopoda; order Sepiida; family Sepiidae; genus Acanthosepion; species Acanthosepion pharaonis. The sequence goes on from CAHIKZ030000631.1 coordinate 115,635, forward strand.
AGACCTAGCAATCTATTACTATGGCTAGATCGATCTATTCCAACTGTAACATGATGAGACCTAGCAATCAATTACTATGGCTAGATCGATATTATTCCAACTGTAACATGCTAGACTGACTATTCCAAGTAATCTGATACCTAGCAATCTAGATCGATCTATTCCAACTGTAACATGATGAGACCTAGCAATTAGTACTATGGCTAGATCGAACTATTCCAACTGTAACATGATGAGACCTTATCAATCTATTACTATGGCTAGATCGATCTATTCCAACTGTAACATGATGAGACCTAGCAATCTAGTACTATGGCTAGATCGATCTATTCCAACTGTAACATGATGAGTCCTAGCAATCTAGTACTATGGCTAGATCGATCTATTCCAACTGTAACATGATGAGACCTATCAATCTAGTACTATGGCTAGATCGATCTATTCCAACTGTAACATGATGAGACCTAGCAATCTATTACTATTATGGCTAGATCGATCTATTCCAACTGTAATATGATGAGACCTATAAATCTATTACTATGGCTAGATCGATCTATTCCAACTGTAACATGATGAGACCTACAATCTAGTATTATGGCTGATCGATCTATTCCAACGGTAACATGATGAGACCTAGCAATTTTTTACTATGGCTAGATCGATCTATTCCAACTGTAACATGATGAGACAATTCTAGTTAATTATCTAGATCGACTATTCCAACAGTAACATGATGAGACCTATTCCAGTACTATGGCTAGATCGATCTATTCTAACTGTAACATGATGAGACAAGCAATCTAGTACTATGGCTAGATCAGATCTATTCCAACTGTAATATGATGAGACCTAGTAATCTATTACTATGGCTAGATCGATCTATTCCAACTGTAACATGATGAGTCTAAGCAATCTATTACTATGGCTAGATCGAACTATTCCAACCGGTAACATGATGAGACCTAGCAATCTCTAGTACTATGGCTAGATCGATCTATTCCAACTGTAACATGATGAGACCTAGCAATCTAGTACTATGGCTAGATCGATCTATTCCAACTGTAACATGATGAGACCTATCAATCTAGTACTATGGCTAGATCGATCTATTCCAACTGTAACATGATGAGACCTAGGAATCTAACACTATGGCTAGATCGATCTATTCTAACTGTAACATGATGAGACCTAGCAATCTAGTACTATGGCTAGATCGATCTATTCCAACTCTAACATGATGAGACCTATCAATCTAGTACTATGGCTAGATCGATCTTTCCAACAGTAACATGATGAGACCTAGCAACTAGTACTATGGCTAGATCGATCTATTCCAACTGTAACATGATGAGACCTAGCAATCTATTACTATGGCTAGATCGATCTATTCCAACTGTAACATGATGAGACCTAGCAATCTAGTACTATGGCTAGATCGATCTATTCCAACTTGTAACATGATGAGACCTAGCAATCTATTACTATGGTTGATCGATCTATTCCAACTGTAACATGATGAGACCTAGCAATCTAGTACTATGGCTAGATCGATCTATTCCAACTGTAACATGATGAGACCTAGCAATCTAGTACTATGGTAGATCGATCTATTCCAACTGTAACATGATGAGACCTAGCATCTATTACTATGGCTAGATCGATCTATTCCAACTGTAACATGATGAGACCTAGCAATCTATTACTATGGCTAGATCGATCTATTCCAACTGTAACATGATGAGACCTAGCAATCTAGTACTATGGCTAGATCGATCTATTCCAATGTAACATGATGAGACCTAGTAATCTATTACTATGGCTAGATCGATCTATCTGAAGTGTTACATGATGAGACCTATCAATCTAGTACTATGGCTAGATCGATCTATTCGAACTGTCACATGATGAGTCCTATCAATCTAGTACTATAGCTAGATCGATCTATTCCAACATGTAACATGATGAGACGTAGCAATCCAGTACTATGGCTAGATCGATCTATTCCAACTGTAACATGATGAGACCTAGCAATAAGGCAGTACTATGGCTAGATCGATCTTATTCCAACTGTAACATGATGAGACCTAGGGATCTAGTACTATGGCTAGATCGATATTATTCCAACTGTACATGATGAGACCTCCAGCAATCCATTACTATAGCTAGATCGATCTATTCCAACTGTAACACGATGAGACGTAGCAATCTAGTACTATGGCTAGATCGATCTATTCCAACTGTAACATGATGAGACCTAGCAATCTATTACTATGGCTAGATCGATCTATTCCAACTGTAACATGATGAGACCTAGCAATCTATACTAATCTAGATCGATCTATTCCAACTGTAACATGATGAGACCTAGCACCATAGTATTATGGCTAGATCGATCTATTCAACTGTAACATGATGAGACCTAGCAATCTAGTACTATGGCCAGATCGATCTATTCCAACTGTAACATGATGAGACCTATCAATCTATTACTATGGCTAGATCGATCTATTCCAACTGTAACATGATGAGTCATAGGACCTTAATACTATGGCTAGATCGAACTATTCCAACTGTAACATGATGAGACCTATCAATCTATTACTATGGCTAGATCGATCTATTCCAACTGTAACATGATGAGACCTTGCAATCTAGTACTATGGCTAGATCGATCTATTCCAAGTGTAACATGATGAGACCTATCAATCTAGTACTATGGCTAGATCGATCTATTCCAACTGTAACATGATGAGTCCTAGCCCTAACACTATGGCTAGATCGATCTATTCCAACTGTATGATGAGACCTATCAATCTAGTACTATGGCTAGATCGATCTATTCCATACTGTGACATGATGACCTCAGCAATCTAGTACTATGGCTAGATCGATCTATTCCAACTGTAACATGATGAGACCTAGCAATCTAGTACCATGGCAGATCGATCTATTCCAACTGTAACATGATGAGACCTAGCAATATTACTATGGCTAGATCGATCTGTTCCAACTGTAACATGATGAGACCTAGCAATCTATTACTATGGCTAGATCGATCTATTCCAACTGTAACATGATGAGACATAGCAATCTAGTACTATGGCTAGATCGATCTATTCCAACTGTAACATGATGAGACCTAGCAATCTAGTATATGGCTAGATCGATCTATTCCAAGTGTAACATGATGAGACCTATCAATCTAGTACTATGGCTAGATCGATCTATTCCAACTCTAAACATGATGAGACCTATCAATCTATTACTATGGCTAGATCGATCTATTCAACTGTAACATGATGAGATTCCTAGCAATCATTACTATGGCTAGATCGATCTATTCCAACTGTAACATGATGAGACCTAGCAATCTAGTATTATGGCTAGGATCGATCTATTCCAACTGTAACATGATGAGACCTTGCAATCTAGTACTATGGCTAGATCGATCTATTCCAACTGTACATGATGTGTCCTAGCACCCCATTACTATGGCTAGATCGAACTATTTGAAATATATGATGAGACCCATCAATCTATTCCAACTGTACTATGTAATCTAGCTAGATCGATCTATTCTTAGAACATGATGAGACCTAGCAATCTAGTACTGTGGCTAGATCATCTATTCCAACTGACATGATGACCGTAATCAGTACATGGCTAGATCGATCTATTCCAACTGTAACATGATGAGACCTAGCAATCTATTACTATGGCTAGATCGATCTATTCCAACTGTAAACAACATGATGAGACATGGCAATCTACTAGCAATCTATTACTATGGCTAGATCGATCTATTCCAACTGTAACATGATGAGACCTAGCAATCTAGTACTATGGCTAGATCTGATCTATTCCAACTGTAACATGATGAGACATATTAATCTATTACTATGGCTAGATCGATCTATTCTAACTGTAACATGATGAGACCTAGCAATCTATTACTATGGCTAGATCGATCTATTCCAACTGTAACATGATGAGACCTATCTTGTACTATGGCTAGATCGATCTATTCCAACTGTAACATGATGAGACCTAGCAATCTAGTACTATGGCTAGATCGATCTATTCCAACTGTAAACATGATGAGGTCTAGCAATGTAGTACTATGGCTAGATCGATCTATTCCAACTGTAACATGATGAGACCTAGCAATCTAGTACTATGGTTAGATCGATCTATTCCAACTGTAACATGATGAGACCTAGCAATCTAGTACTATGGCTAGATCGATCTATTCGAAACTGTAACATGATGAGACCTAGCAATCTATTACTATGGCTAGATCGATCTTATTCCAACTGTAACATGATGAGTCCTTTCAATCTATTACTATGGCTAGATCGATCTATTCCAACTGTAACATGATGAGTCCTATCAATCTTGTGTAATATGGCTAGATCGATCTATTCCAATCTGTAATATGATGAGACCTAGCAACGTATTACTATGGCTAGATCGATCTATTCCAACTGTAACATGATGAGACCTAGCAATCTAGTACTATGGCTAGATCGATCTATTCCAACTGTAACATGATGAGACCTAGCAATCTAGTACTATGGTTAGATTGATCTATTCCAACTGTAACATGATGAGACCTAGCAATCTAGTGCTATGGCTAGATCGATCTATTCCAACTGTAACATGATGAGACCTAGCAATCTAGTACTATGGCTAGATCGATCTATTCCAACTGTAACATGATGAGACCTAGCAATCTATTACTATGCCTAGATCGATCTATTCCAACTGTAACATGATGAGTCCTAACAATATTACTATGGCTAGATCGATCTGTTCCATCTGTAACATGATGAGACCTAGCAATCTATTACTATGGCTAGATCGATCTATTCCAACTGTAACATGATGAGACATAGCAATCTAGTACTATGGCTAGATCGATCTATTCCAACTGTAACATGATGAGAATTAGCAATCTATTACTATGGTTGATCGATCTATTCCAACTGTAACATGATGAGACCTAGCAATCTAGTACTATGGCTAGATCGATCTATTCCATCTGTAATATGATGAGACCTAGAATTCTAGTACTATGGCTAGATCGATCTATTCCTAACTGTAACATGATGAGACCTAGCGTCCATTATTATGGCTAGATCGATCTATTCCATCTGTAACATGATGAGACTAGTAATCTATTACTATGGTTAGATCGATCTATTCCAACTGTAACATGATGAGACCTAGCAATCTATTACTATGGCTAGATCGATCTATTCCAACTGTAACATGATGAGACCTATCAATCTATTATGGCTAGATCGATCTATTCGAACTGATCTACCTAGCAATCTAGTAATATGGCTAGATATCTATTCCAACTGATGATGAGACCTAGCAATCTAGTACTATGGCTAGATCGATCTATTCCAACTGTAACATGATGAGACCTAGCAATCTAGTACTATGGCTAGATCGATCTATTCCAACTGTAACATGATGAGACCTAGCAATCTAGTACTATGGCTAGATCGATCTATTCCAACTGTAACATGATGAGACCTAGCAATCTAGTACTATGGCTAGATCGATCTATTCCAACTGTAACATGATGAGACCTAGTAATCTATTACTATGGCTAGATCGATCTATTCCAACTGTAACATGATGAGACCTATCAATCTATTACTATGGCTAGATCGATCTATTCCAACTGTAACATGATGAGACCTAGCAATCTAGTACTATGGCTAGATCGATCTATTCCAACTCTAACATGATGAGACCTAGTAATCAATGGCATTACTATGGCTAGATCGATCTATTCCAACTGTAACATGATGAGACCTATCAATCTAGTACTATGGCTAGATCGATCTATTCCAACTGTAACATGATGAGACCTAGCAATCTAGTACTATGGCTAGACCGATCTATTCCAACTGTAACATGATGAGACCTAGCAATCTAGTACTATGGCTAGATCGATCTATTCCAACTTGTAACATGATGAGACCTAGCAATCTATTACTATGGCTAGATCGATCTATTCCAACTGTAACATGATGAGACCTAGCAATCTATTACTATGGCTAGATCGATCTATTCCAACTGTAACATGATGAGACCTAGCAATCTAGTACTATGGCTAGATCGATCTATTCCAACTGTAACATGATGAGACCTAGCAATCTAGTACTATGGCTAGATCGATCTATTCCAACTGTAACATGATGAGACATAGCAATCTAGTACTATGGCTAGATCGATATATTCCAACTGTAACATGATGAGACCTATCAATCTATTACTATAGCTAGATCGATCTATTCAACTGTAACATGATGAGACGTAGCAATCCAGTACTATGGCTAGATCGATCTATTCCAACTGTAACATGATGAGACCTAGCAATCTATTACTATGGCTAGATCGAACTATTCCAACTGTAACATGATGAGACCTAACAATCTAGTACTATGGCTAGATCGATCTATTCCAACTTGTAACATGATGAGACCTAGCAATCTATTACTATGGCTAGATCGATCTATTCCAACTGTGACAACATGATGAGACCTAGCAATCTAGTATTATGGCTAGATCGAACTATTCAACTGTAACATGATGAGACCTAGCAATCTATTACTATGATCGATCTATTCCAATGTAACATGATGACCCTGCAATATTACTATGGCTAGATCGATCTATTCCAACTGTAACATGATGAGACCTAGCAATCTAGTACTATGGCTAGATCGATCTATTCCAACTGTAACATGATGAGACCTAGCAATCTATTACTATGGCTAGATCGATCTATTCCAACTGTAACATGATGAGACCTAGCAATCTATTACTATGGCTAGATCGATCTATTCCAACTGTAACATGATGAGACCTAGCAATCTAGTACTATGGCTAGATCGATCTATTCCAACTTGTAACATGATGAGACCTAGCAATCCAGTACTATGGCTAGATCGATCTATTCCAACTGTAACATGATGAGACCTAGCAATCTATTGCTATGGTTAGATCGATCTATTCCAACTGTAACATGATGAGACATAGCAATCTAGTACTATGGTTAGATCAATCTATTCCAACTGTAACATGATGAGACCTAGCAATCTATTACTATGGCTAGATCGATCTATTCCAACTGTGACACGATGAGTCCTAGTAATCTAGTACTATGGCTAGATCGATCTATTCCAAAATGTTACATGATGAGACCTTAGCAATCTAGTACTATGGCTAGATCGATCTATTCCAACTGTAACATGATGAGACCTATCAATCTAGTACTATGGCTAGATCGATCTATTCAAATGTAACATGATGAGACCTAGCAATCTAGTACTATGGCTAGATCGATCTATTCCAACTGTAACATGATGAGACCTATCAATCTAGTACTATGGTTAGATCGATCTATTCCAACTGTAAACATGATGAGACCTAGCAATCTAGTACTAGATCGATCCAACTGTAACACGATGAGACCTAGCAATCTAGTACTATGGCTAGATCGATCTTTTCTAACTGTAACATGATGAGATAGCAACTATGGCTAGATCGATCTATTCCAACTGTAACATGATGAGTCCTAGCAATCTATTACTATGGCTAGATCGATCTATTCCAACTGTAACATGATGAGACCTAGCAATCTAGTACTATGGCTAGATCGATCTATTCCATCTGTAACATGATGAGACCTATCAATCTATTACTATACAGATCGATCTATTCAAACTTTGTAACATGATGAGACCTAGTACTATGGCTAGATCGATCTATTCCAACTGTAACATGATGAGACCTAGCAATCTATTACTATGGCTAGATCGATCTATTCCAACTGTAACATGATGAGACCTAGCAATCTATTACTATGGCTAGATCGATCTATTCCAACTGTAACATGATGAGACCTAGCAATCTATTATATGGCTAGATCGATCTATTCCAACTGTAACATGATGAGACCTAGCAACTAAGTACTATGGCTAGATCGATCTATTCCAACTGTAACATGATGAGACCTAGTAATCTATTACTATGGCTAGATCGATCTATTCCAACTGTAATACGATGAGACCTAGCAATCTAGTACTATGGCTAGATCGATCTATTCCAACTGTAACATGATGAGACCTAGCAATCTATTACTATGGCTAGATCGATCTATTCCAACTGTAACATGATGAGACCTAGCAATCTAGTACTATGGCTAGATCGATCTATTCCAACTAACATGATGAGACCTATCAATCTGAGTACTATTTAGATCGATCTATTCCAACTGTAACATGATGAGACCTAGCAATCTATTACTATGGCTAGATCGATCTATTCCAACTGTAACATGATGAGACCTAGCAATCTAGTACTATGGCTAGATCGATCTATTCCAACTGTAACATGATGAGACCTAGCAATTTAGTACTATGGCTAGATCGATCTATTCCAACTGTAACATGATGAGACCTAGCAATATTACTATGGCTAGATCGATCTACTATGCAACATGATAGATCGATCTATTATTCCAATCGATGTAACTGTAACATGATGAGTCCTAGCAATCTAGTACTATGGCTAGATCGATCTATTCCAACTGTAACATGATGAGACCAATCTAGTACTATGGCTAGTACTATTCCAACTTTGTACATGAGACATAGATATTACTCTTAGATCGTCTATATTCAACTGTAACATGATGAGACCTAGTAATCTGATGGCTAGATCGACCTGTAACATCAATGAGTCCTAGTACTATGGCTAGATCGATCTATTCCAACTGTAACATGATGAGACCTTCAATCTAGTACTATAAATAGATCGATCTATTTAACAGTAACATGATGAGACGTAGCAACCCTAATACTATGGCTAGATCGATCTATTCCAACTCTAACATGATGAGACCTATCAATCTAGTACTATGGCTAGATCGATCTATTCCAACTGTAACATGATGAGACCTAGACCCTAGTACTATGGCTAGATCGATCTATTCAACTGTAACATGATGAGACCTAGTCTATTACTATGGCTAGAGATCTATTCCAAGCAACATGATGAGTACAATATAGTATGGATCGATCTATTCCAACTGTAACATGATGAGACCAAGCAATCTATTTTAGAATCGATCTATTCCAACTGTAACGATGATAGCAATCTAGTACTATGCATAGATCGATCTATTCCTTGTAACATGATGAGCTATCAATCTATTATGGTTGATCGATCTATTCCAACTGTAACATGATGAGACCTAGCAATCTAGTACTATGGCTAGATCGATCTATTCCAACTTGTAACATGATGAGACCTAGCAATCTAGTACTATGGCTAGATCGATCTATTCCAACTGTAACATGATGAGACATAGCAATCTATTACTATGGTTAGATCGATCTATTCCAACTGTAACATGATGAGACCTAGCAATTCAGTACTATGGTTAGATCGATCTATTCCAACTGTAACATGATGAGTCCAGCAGCAATCTACTATGGCTAGATCGATCTATTCCAACTGTAACATGATGAGACCTATCAATCTAGTACTATGGCTAGATCGATCTATTCGAACTGTAACATGATGAGTCCTATCAATCTATTACTATGGCTAGATCGATCTATTCCAACTGTAACATGATGAGACCTAGCAATCTAGTACTATGGCTAGATCGATCTATTCCAACTGTAACATGATGAGACCTATAATGTATTACTATGGCTAGATCGATCTATTCCAACTGTAAAATACGATGAGACCTAGCAATGTAACAGTACTATGGCTAGATCGATCTATTCCAACTGTAAACATGATGAGACCTAGCAATCTAGTATTATGTCTAGATCGATTTATTCCAATGTAACATGATGAGACCTAGCAATCTAGTGATATGGCTAGATCGATCTATTCCAACTGTAACATGATGAGACATAGCAATCCAGTACTATGGCTAGATCGATCTATTCCAACTGTAACATGATGAGACCTAGCAATTTAGTACTATGGCTAGATCGATCTATTTCAACTGTAACATGATGAGACCTAGCAATCTATTACTATGGCTAGATCGATCTATTCCAACTGGTAACATGATGAGACCTAACAATAGCACATGGCTAGATCGATCTATTCCAACTGTAACATGATGAGACCTAGCAATCCTATTATATGGCTAGATCGATCTATTTCCAACATGATGAGTAATCTACGATGAGATTCAAACTGTAACAGATGAAATTAGCAATCTTGTACTATGGCTAGATCGATCTATTCCAACCTAGCAATCTATGATGAGATCTAATATGATGAGCTAAATTCTATTACTATGGCTAGATCGATTTATTCCAACTGTAACATGATGAGACCTAGCAATCTAGTACTATGGCTAGATTGATCTATTCCAACATGATGAGATCTTAGCAATCTAGTATGATGAGACCTAGTAATCTATTACTATGTACTAGATCGATCTATTCCAATCTGTAACATGATGAGACAATCTATTCAATTAGTAACTAGTAATAGCACCTAGTATAGATCTGTTGAACTGTCACATGATGAGTCCTATCAATCTAACTATGGCTACATCGAAATTCGAAATGTATCATGATAAGACCTATCAATCTAGTACTATGGCTAGATCGATCTATTCCAACTCTGTAACATGATGAGACCTAGCAATCTAGTACTATGGCTAGATCGATCTATTCCAACATGATGAGACGTAACATGATGAGACCTAGCAACATGATTAGCAATCTATTATGGCTAGATCGATCTATTCCAACCTGTAACACATGATGAGACCTAGCAATCTGAAATTACTATGGCTGGCAATCTATTCGATCTATTCCAACTGTAACATGATGAGACCTAGCAATCTAGTACTATGGCTAGATCGATCTATTCCAACTGTAACATGATGAGACCTAGCAATCTAGTACTATGGCTAGATCGATCTATTCCAACTGTAACATGATGAGACCTAGCAATCTAGTACCTAGATTGATCTATTCCAACTGTAACATGATGAGACCTAGCAATCTGCTAGTACTATGGATAGATCGATCTATTCCAACTGTAACATGATGAGACCCAGCAATCTAGTCTAGTAGATCGATTCATTCCAACTCTATATTCCTATTAACTAGTAACATTCCAATGAGACCCAGTAATCTCTTACTATGGCTAGATCGATCTATTCCAACTGTAACATGATGAGACCTAGCAATCTATTACTATGGCTAGATCGATCTATTCCAACTGTAAACATGATGAGTCCTAGCAACTAGTACTATGGCTAGATCGAACTATTCGAAATGTTACATGACAATACCTTGCAATCTAGTACTATGGCTAGATCGATCTATTCCAAATCCAACATGATGAGACCTATCAATCTAGTACTATAACATGCTAGATCGATCTTTTCCAACAGTAACATGATGAGACCTATCAAATCTAATACTATGGCTAGATCGATCTATTCCAAATGTAACATGATGAGCCCTAGCAATCTATTACTATGGCTAGATCGATCTATTCCAACTGCAACATGATGAGACCTAGCAATCTAGTACTATGGCTAGATCGATCTATTCAAGTAACATGATGAGACCTAGTATTATCTAGATCGATCTATTCCAACTGTAACATGATGAGACCTAGCAATCTAGTACTATGGCTAGATAGATCTATTCCAACTGTAACATGATGAGACTTAGCAATCTATAGTACTATGGCTGATGATTCAACTGTAACATGATGAGACCTAGCAATCTAGTACTATGGCTAGATCGATTCTATAACTGTAACATGATGAGAACTGTCTAGATCGATCTATTCCAACTGTAACATGATGAGACCTATTTATTACTGTGGTTAGATCGATCTATTCTAACTTTGTAACATGATGAGACCTAGCAATCGATACTATGGCTAGATCGATCTATTCCAACTGTAACATGATGAGACCTACTATAGCAATCTATTACTATGGCTAGATCGATCTATTCCAACTGTAACATGATGAGTACTATTCCAAATCTATTACTATGGCTAGATCGATCTATTCCAACTGTAACATGATGAGACTATGGCTAGGGTCTATTCCAACTAATATGATGAGATAGCAATCTAGTACTATGGCTAGGATCTATTCCAACTGTAACATGATGAGACCTATCAATCTATTACTATGGCTAGATCGATCTATTCCAACTGTAACATGATGAGACCTAGCAACCTAGTACTATGGCTAGATCGATCTATTCCAACTTGTAACATGATGAGACCTAGCAATCTAGTACTATGGCTAGATCGATCTATTCCAACTGTAACATGATGAGACCTAGCATTTCTAGTACTATGGCTAGATCGATCTATTCCAACTGTAACATGATGAGACCCTAGTAATCTATTACTATGGCTAGATCGATCTATTCCAACTGTAACATGATGAGATCGCAATCTAGTACTATCAATCTATTCCAACTGTAACATGATGAGGTCCTAGCAATCTAGTACTATGGCTATGGCTATTCCAAGACATGATGAGACCTATCAATCGCTAGATCGAATTCCAACTGTAACATGAAATCTAGGGCTATATATTAGATGATCTATTCTAAGACATGATTAGTCCTAACCCTTGTACTATGGCTAGATCGACTATTCAACTGTAACATGATGAGACCTATCAATCAGTACTAAGCTAGATCGATCTATTCTAACCGTAACATGATGAGACGTAGGATAATACTATGGCTAGATCGATCTATTCCAACTGTAACATGATGAGACCTAGTAAATTAGTACTATGGTTAGATCGATCTATTCCAACTGTAACATGATGAGACCTAGCAATCTAGTACTATGGCTAGATCGATCTATTCCAACTGTAACATGATGAGACCTAGCAATCTATTACTATGGCTAGATCGATCTATTCCAACTGTAAACATGATGAGTCCTAGCAATCTATTATTATGGCTAGATCGATCTATTCCAACTGTAACATGATGAGACCTTGCAATCTTTTACTATGGTTGATCGATCTATTCCAACTGTAACATGATGAGACCTAGCAATCTAGTACTCTAGATCAGATCTATTCCAACTGTAACATGATAGCAATATATTACTATGGCTATCTATTCCAACTGTAACATGATGAGACCTAGCAATCTAGTACTATGGCTAGATCGATCTATTCAACTGTAACATGATGAGACCTAGCAATCTATTAATATGGCTAGATCGATCTATTCCAACTGTTAACGATGAGACCTATCAATCTATACTATGGCTAGATCGATCTATTCCAACTGTAACACATGATGAGACCTATCAATCTGGTACTATGGCTAGATCGATCTATTCCAACAGTAACATGATGAGACCTATCAATCTAGTACTATAGCTAGATCGATCTATTCGAACTGTAACATGATGAGCTACCTAGATCGATCTATTCCAATTACATGATGGCTAGATATTATCTAGATTCCAACTCGGTAACATGATGAGACCTAGTAACTATTACTATGGCTAGATCGATCTATTCCTATTGAGACATAGCAACCAGCACTATGGCTAGATCGGATCTATTCCATAACATGATGAGACCTATCAATCTATTACTATGGCTAGATCGATCTATTCCAACTGTAACATGATGAGACGATCTATTACTATGGCTAGATTGATCTATTCCAACTGTAACATGATGAGACCTAGCAATCTATTACTATGGCTAGATCGATCTATTCCAACTGTAACATGATGAGACCTAGCAATCTAGTACTATGGCTAGATCGATCTATTCCCAACTGTAACATGATGAGACCTAGCAATCTAGTACTATGGCTAGATCGATCTATTCCAACTGTAATATGATGACCTAGCAAAGTACGATGAGATCGACCTATTTCAACTGTAACATGATCTTGGACCCAGTACTATGGCTAGATCGATCTATTCCAACTGTAACAACATGATGAGACCTAGCAATATATTACTATGGCTAGATCGATCTATTCCAACTGTAACATGATGAGACCTATCAATCTAGTACTATGGCTAGATCGATCTATTCCAAGTGTAAACATGATGAGACCTAGCAAACCAGTACTATGGCTATTACTGATGAGCTAGATCTAGATGATCTATTCCAACTGTAACATGATGAGACCTAGCAATCTATTACTATGGATTAGATCGATCTATTCCAACTGTAACATGATGAGACCTATAACTCTAGTACTATGGTTAGATCGATCTATTCCAACTGTAACATGATGAGACATAGCAATCTAGTACTATGGCTAGATCGATCTATTCCAACTGTGTAACATGATGAGACCCAGCAATCTATTACTATGGCTAGATCGATCTATTCCAACTGTAACATGATGAGACATAGCAATCTTGTACTATGGCTAGATATCTATGGCATGATGAGTCCTAGCAATCTATTACTATGGCTAGATTCTATTCAACTGTAACATGATGAGACCTAGCAATCTTTTACTATGGCTAGATCGATCTATTCCAACTGTAACATGATGAGACCTAGCAATTTAGTACAATCCAACTGTAACATGATGAGACCTAGCAACCTAGTACTATGGCTAGATCGATCTATTCCAACTGTAACATGATGAGACCTATCAATCTAGTACTATGGCTAGATCGATCTATTCCAACTGTAAACATGATGACCCAGCAATATTACTATGGCTAGATCGACTATTCCAACTGCAACATGATGCGTCCTATCAATCTATTACTATGGCTAGATCGATCTATTCCAACTGTAACATGATGAGTCCTATCAATATTAATATGGCTAGATCGATCTATTCCATCTGTAACATGATGAGACCTAGCAATCTATTACTATGGCTAGATCGATCTATTCCAACTGTAACATGATGAGACCTAACAATATTAGACCTATGGCTAGATCGATCTATTCAACTACGATGGCTAGCAATCGAGTACTATAGATCAATCTATTCCAACTGTAACATGATGAGACCTATAATCTAGTAATTATGGCTAGATCGATCTATTCGAAGTAAACATGATGAGTCCTAGCAATCTAGTACTATGGCTAGATCGATCTATTCCAACTGTAACATGATGAGACCTATCAATCTAGTACTATGGCTAGATCGATCTATTCAACTGTAACATGATGAGACGTAACACACAGTTATATGGCTAGATCGATTCCAACTGTAACATGATGAGACCTAGCAATCTAGTACTATGGCTAGATCGATCTATTCCAACTGTAACATGATGAGACCTAGTAATCTAGTACTATGGCTAGATCGATTATTCCAACTGTAACATGATGAGAATTAATCTATTACTATGGCTAGATCGAACTATTCCAACTGTAACACAGATGAGACCTATCAATCTAGTACCATGGCTAGATCGATCTATTCCATCTGTAACTGATAAGAACAATCTAGTACTATGGCTAGATCGATCTTATTCCAATCTACGATGATTACTATGGCTAGATCGATTTATTCCAAATGTAATACGATGAGACCTAGTAATCTATTACTATGTCTAGATCGATCTATTCCAACTTGTAACATGATGAGACCTAGCAATCTATTACTATGGCTAGATCGAACTATTCCAACTGTAACATGATGAGACTTAGCAATCTATTACTATGTTTGATCGATCTATTCCAATGATGTAACAATAGATGAGACAATCCTAACATGATGAGACCTTTCAATCTATTATATGCCTATTACTAGCACCCTAATACTATGGCTAGATCGATCTATTCCAACTGTAACATGATGAGACCCAGCAATCTATTACTATGGCTAGATCGATCTATTCCAACTGTAACATGATGAGACCTAGCAATCTAGTACTATGGCTAGATCGATATATTCCAACTGTAACTATGGATGAGACCTAGTCGAAATCATTACTATGGCTAGATGGCTAGATCGATCTATTCCAACTGTAACATGATGAGTTCTAGCAATCTATTACTATGGCTAGATCGAACTATCTGAACTGCAACATGATGAGACCTATCAATCTAGTACTATGGCTAGATCGATCTATTCGAAATGTAACATGATAAGACCTAGCATCTAGTACTATGTATATAGATCGATCTCTTCCAACTGTAACATGATGAGACCTATCAATCTAGTACTATGGCTAGATCGATCTTTTCCAACTGTAACATGATGAGATACAGACCCTAACACTATGGCTAGATCGATCTATTCTAACTGTAACATGATGAGACCTAGCAATCCTAATACTATGGCTAGATCGATCTATTCAACTGTAACATGATGAGACCTAGCAATCTATTACTATGGCTAGATCGAACTATTCGAACTGTAACATGATGATTTATATCAACTATTACTATGGCTAGATAGATCGATCTATTCCAACTGGTAACATGAGACATAGCAATCTAGTACATGGCTAGATCGATCTATTCTAACAGTAACATGATGAGACGTAGCACCCTAGTATTATGGCTAGATCGATCTATTCCAACTGTAACGATGAGACCTAGCAATATAGTACTATGGCTAGATCGATCTATTCCAACTGTGACATGATGTCCTATCAATCTAGTATGGCTAGATGATCTATGAACTAACATGATGAGATTAGCAATCTATTATTATGTCTAGATCGATCTATTCCAACTGTAACATGATGAGACCTAGCACCTAGTATTAGGCTAGATCGAACTATTCCAACTGTAACATGATGAGATTCTAGCAACTTTTACTATGGCTGATCGATCTATTCCAACTGTAACATGATGAGACCTAGCAATCTATTACTATGGCTAGATCGATCTATTCCAACTGTAACATGATGAGACCTAGCAATCTATTACTATGGCTAGATCGATCTATTCCAACTTCGTAACATGATGAGATATAGCAATCTAGTGTTATGGTTAGATCGATATATTCCAACTGTAACATGATGAGACCTAGTAATCTATTACTGGCGGCTAGATCGATCTATTCCAACTGCAACACGATGAGTCCTAGCAACTATTACTATGGCTAGATCGAACTATTCGAACTGTCACATGATGAGACCTATCAATCTTAGTACTATGGCTAGATCGATCTATTCGAAATGTTACATGATAAGACCTTGCAATCTAGTACTATGGCTAGATCGATCTATTCCAACTCTAACATGATGAGACCTATCAATCTAGTACTATGGCTAGATCGATTTTTTCTAACAGTAACATGATGAGACCTAGCAATCCAACACCATGGCTAGATCGATCTATTCCAACTGTAAACATGATGAGACCTATCAATTCAGTACTATGGCTAGATCGATCTATTCCAACTGTAACATGATGAGACCTAGCAATCTATTACTATGGCTAGATCGATCTATTCCAACTGTAACATGATGAGACCTAGCAATCTATTACTATGGCTAGATCGATCTATTCCAACTCTAACATGATGAGACATAGCAATCTAGTACTATGGCTAGATCAATCTATTCCAACTGTAACATGATGAGACCTAGCAATGTAGTACTATGGCTAGATCGATCTATTCGAAGTGTTACATGATGAGACCTAGCAATATAGTACTATGGCTAGATCGATCTATTCCAACTGTAACATGATGAGACCTATCAATCTAGTGCTATAGCTAGATCGATCTATTCTAACCGTAACATGGTGAGACGTAGGACCCTAATACTATGGCTAGATCGATCTATTCCAACTGTAACATGATGAGACCTAGCAATCTATTACTATGGCTAGATCGATCTATTCCAACTGTAACATGATGTGACCTAGCAATCTAGTACTATGGCTAGATCGATCTATTCCAACTTGTAACATGATGAGACCTAGCAATCTATTACTATGGCTAGATCGATCTATTCCAACTGTAACATGATGAGACCTAGCAATCTAGTATTATGGCTAGATCGATCTATTTCAACTGTAACATGATGAGACTTAGCAACTCATTACTATGGTAGATCGATCTATTCCAACTGTAACATGATGAGACCTAGTAATCTAGTACTATGGCTAGATCGATCTATTCCAAGTGTAACATGATGAGACCTAGCAATCTATTACTATGGCTAGATCGATCTATTCCAACTGTAACATGATGAGACCCAGCAATCTAGTACTATGGCTAGATCGATATATTCCAACTGTAACATGATGAGACCCAGTAATCTATTACTATGGCTAGATCGATCTATTCCAATCAAATATGATGAGTCCTAGCAATCTATTACTATGGCTAGATCGAACTATTCCAACTGTCACATGATGAGACCTAGCAATCTAGTACTATGGGCAGTATATTCGCTAACATGATGATCCAATTCGAATTGTTACATGATAAGATCTATAATGATGAGACCCACTATGGCTAGATCGATCTATTCCAACTGTAACATGATGAGACCTAGCAATCTAGGTACTATGGCTAGATCGATCTATTCTAACTGTATCATGATGAGACCTAGCAATCTCAGTACTATGGCTAGGATCTATTCCAACTGTAAACATGATGGACCTAGCAATCTAGTCATGGCTAGATCGATCTATTCCAACTGTAACATGATGAGACCTAGCAATCTATTACTATGGCTAGATCGATAACTGTGACATTCCAACTGTATTATGATGAGACCTAGCAATCTAGTGAGACTATGGCTAGATCGATCTATTCCAACTTGTAACATGATGAGACATAGCAATCCAGTACTATGGCTAGATCGATCTATTCCAACTGTAACATGATGAGACCTGGCAATCTATTGCTATGGTTAGATCGATCTATTCCAACTGTAACATGATGAGACATAGCAATCTAGTACTATGGTTAGATCAATCTATTCCAACTGTAATATGATGAGACCTAGCAATCTATTACTATGGCTAGATCGATCTATTCCAACTGTGACACGATGAGTCCTAGCAATCTATTACTATGGCTAGATCGAAATATTCGAACTGTCACATGATGAGTCCTATCAATCTTGTAATATGGCTAGATCGATCTATTCCAACTGTAACATGATGAGACCTAGCAATGTAGTACTATGGCTAGATCGATCTATTCCAACTGTAACATGATGAGACCTATAATCTATTATTATGGCTAGATCGATCTATTCCAACTGTAACATGATGAGTCCTAGCAATCTAGTACTATGGTTAGATTGATCTATTCCAACTGTAACATGATGAGACCTATCAATCTAGTACTATGGCTAGATCGATCTATTCCAACTGTAACATGATGAGAATCTAGAATCTATTACTATGGCTAGATCGATCTATTCCAAATGTAACATGACGTCCTAGCACCTATTACTATGGCTAGATCGAAATATTCGAACCGTCACATGATGAGACCTAGCAATCTAGTAATATGGCTAGATCGATCTATTCCAACTGTGCATGATGACCTAGCAATCTAGTACTATGGCTAGATCGATCTATTCCAACTGTAACATGATGAGACCTAGCAATCTAGTACTATGGCTAGATCGAACCATTCCAACTGTAACATGATGAGACCTAGCAATCTATACTATGGCTAGATCGATCTATTCAACTGTAACATGATGAGACCTAGCAATCTAGTATAGATCGATCTATTCCAACTCTAACATGATGAGACCTAGCAATCTAGTACTATGGCTAGATCGATCTTTTCAACTGTAACATGATGAGACCTAGCAATCTAGTACTATGGCTAGATCGATCTATTCCAACTGTAAACATGATGAGACCTAGCAATCTATTACTATGGCTAGATCGATCTATTCCAACTGTAACATGATTAGATGATTCCAGCACTAGTACTATGGCTAGATCGAACTATTCCAACTGTAACATGATGAGATTCCAGCAATCTATTACTATGGCTAGATCGATCTATTCCAACTGTAACATGATGAGACCTAGTAATCTAGTACTATGGCTAGATCGATCTATTCCAACTGTAACATGATGAGACCTAGCAATCTATTACTATGGCTAGATCGATCTATTCCAACTGTAACATGATGAGACCCAGCAATCTATACTATGGCTAGATCGATCTATGGCTAGATCGATCTATTCCAACTGTAAACACAGATGAGACATGATGAGTCCAATTAATCTAGTACTATGGCTAGATCGATCTATTCCAACTGTAACATGATGAGACCTAGCAATCTAGTACTATGGCTAGATCGATCTATTCCAACTGTAACATGATGAGACCTAGCAATCTATTACTATGGCTAGATCGATCTATTCCAACTGTAACATGATGAGACCTAGCAATCTAGTACTATGGCTAGATCGATCTATTCGAACTGT
Organism: Acanthosepion pharaonis; assembly: GCA_903632075.3. NCBI lineage: Eukaryota > Metazoa > Mollusca > Cephalopoda > Sepiida > Sepiidae > Acanthosepion > Acanthosepion pharaonis. Next base: position 136,063 of record CAHIKZ030000631.1, read on the forward strand.
CACATGATGAGACCTATCAATCTAGTACTATGGCTAGATCGATCTATTCGAAATGTTACATGATGAGACCTTAGCAATCTAGTACTATGGCTAGATCGATCTATTCCAACTGTAACATGATGAGACCTATCAATCTAGTACTATAGCTAGATCGATCTATTCTAACCGTAACATGGTGAGACGTAGACCCAAATACTACTATGGCTAGATCGATCTATTCCAACTGTAACATGATGAGACCTAGCAATCTATTTACTATGGCTAGATCGATCTATTCCAACTGTAACATGATGAGATCTAGCAATCCAGTACTATGGCTAGATCGATCTATTCCAACTGTAACATGATGAGACCTAGCACTATTACTATGGTTAGATCGATCTATTCCAACTGTAACATGATGAGACCTAGCAATCTAGTACTATGGCTTAGATCGATCTATTCCAACTGTAACATGATGAGACCTAGCAATCTATTACTATGGCTAGATCGATCTATTCCAACTGTAACATGATGAGACCTAGCAATTCAGTACTATGGCTAGATCGAACTATTCCAACCGTAACATGATGAGACCTATCAATCTATATTACTAGCTAGATCGATCTATTCCTAACTGTAACATGATGAGACCAGCACTAGTACTATGGCTAGATCGATCTATTCCAACTGTAACATGATGAGACCTTAGCAATCTAGTACTATGGCTAGATCGATCTATTCCAACTGTAACATGATGAGACCTAGCAATCTAGTACTATGGCTAGATCGATCTATTCCAACTGTAACATGATGAGACCTAGCAATCTATTATTAAGGGTTAGATCGATCTATTCCAACTGTAACATGATGAGACCTAGCAATCTATTACTATGGTTAGATCGAACTATTCCAACTGTAACATGATGAGACCTAGCAATCTAGTACTATGGCTAGATCGATCTATTCCAACTGTGACATGATGAGACTCCTAGCAATCTATTACTATGGCTAGATCGATCTATTCCAACTGTAACATGATGAGTCCTAGCAATCTAGTACTATGGCTAGATCGATCTTATTCTAACAGTAACATGATGAGACCCAGCAATCTACTATGGCTAGATCGATATATTCCAACTGTAACATGATGAGACCTAGCAAATCTAGTACTATGGCTAGATCGATCTATTCCAACTGTAACATGATGAGACCTAGTAAATCCATTACTATGGCTAGATCGATCTATTCCAACTGTCACATGATGAGCCCTAGCAATCTATTACTATGGCTAGATCGATCTATTCCAACTGTAACATGATGAGACCTAGCAATCTAGTACCATGGCTAGATCGATCTATTCCAAATGTAACATGATGAGACCTATGTAATAACATGATATTACCATGGCTAGATCGATCTATTCCAACTGTGAACATGATGAGTCCTAGACAATCTATTATGGCTAGATCGATCTATTCTAACTGTAACATGATGAGACCTATCAATCTAGTACTATGGCTAGATCGATCTATTCCAACGTAACATGATGAGACCTAGCAATCTAGTACCATGGCTAGATCGATCTATTCTATGTAAACATGATGAGACCTAGCAATCTATTACCATGGCTATTCGAACTATTCCAACTGTAACATGATGAGACCTAGCAATCTAGTACTATGGCTAGATCGATCTATTCCAACTGTAACATGATGAGACCTAGCAATCTAGTACTATGGCTAGATCGATCTATTCCAACTGTAAATATGATGAGACATGATGAATCTATTATTATGGCTAGATCGATCTATTCCAACTGTAAAACATGATGAGACCTAGTAATCTATATTATGGCTAGATAGATCGATCTATTCGAAGTGTTACATGATGAGACTTAGCAATCTATTACTATGGTTGATCGATCTATTCCAACTGTAACATGATGAGACCTAGCAATCTAGTACTATGGCTAGATCAATCTATTCCAACTGTAACATGATGAGACCTAGCAATCTAGTACTATGGCTAGATCGATCTATTCCAACTGTAACATGATGAGACCTAGCAATCTAGTACTATGGCTAGATCGATATATTCCAATTGTAACATGATGAGACCTAGCAATCTTTTATATGGTTGCATTCCAACTGTAACACGATGAGACCTAGCAATCATTATATGGCTAGATCGATCTATTCCAACTGTAACATGATGAGTCCTAGCAATATGTATAGAAACTATATTCCAACACATGATGACCTATCAATCTAGTACTATGGCTAGATCAATCTATTCCAACTGTAACATGATGAGACCTAAAAATCCAGTACCATGGCTAGATCGATCTATTCCAACTGTAACATGATGAGACCTATCAACTAGTACTATGGCTAGATCGATCTATTCTAACTGTAACATGATGAGACTCATCAATCTAACACTATGGCTAGATCGATCTATTCTAACTGTAACATGATGAGACCTAGCATCTAGTACTATGGCTAGATCGATCTATTCCAACTGTAACATGATGAGACCTAGCAATCTAGTACTATGGCTAGATCGATCTATTCCAACTGTAACATGATGAGACGTAGGAACCATACTACTACTATGGCTAGATCACATGATCTATTCCAACTAGATAACATGATGAGACATGATGAGCAATCTATTACTATGGCTAGATCGATCTATTCCAACTGTAACATGATGAGACCTAGCAATCTAGTACTATGGCTAGATCGATCTATTCCAACTTGTAACATGATGAGACCTATCAATCCATTACTATGGCTAGATCGATCTATTCCAACTGTAACATGATGAGACCTAGCAATCTAGTACTATGGCTAGATCGATCTATTCCAACTCCGTGAAAACGATGAGTACTATGGTTGATCTACCAATGGTTTGAATGCAATATGATGAGACCCAAAACAATATAGTACTGGTATAGATCGATCTGTTCCAACTGTAACATGATGAGACATAGCAACCATTACTATGGCCAGGGATCGATCTATTCCAATCAAAATATGATGAGACCTAGCAATCTAGTACTATGGCTAGATCGATCTATTCCAACTGTAAATACGATTTATATTACCTAGCAATTCTATTACATGATGGCTAGATCGATATATTCCAACTATTGTGACATGATGAGTCCTAGCAATCTATTACTATGGCTAGATCGAACTATTCGAACTCCGAACATGATGAGACCTATCAATCTAGTACTATGGCTAGATCGAACTATTCGAAACTGTCACATGATGAGTCCTTTAGCAATCTAGTACTATGGCTAGATCGATCTATTCCAACTGTAATACGATTCCATCAAATAGTACCATGGATAGATCGATTCATTCCTTAATCAGTAATATGATGAGACGTACTATTACTACATAGATCGATCTATCTAAATGTAACATGATGAGACCCAGCAATCTAGTACTATGGCTAGATCGATCTATTCCAACTGTAACATGATGAGACCTATCAATCTAGTACTATGGCTAGATCGATCTATTCCAACTGTAACATGATGAGACGTAGCAATCTATTACTATGGCTAGATCGATCTATTCCAACTGTAACATGATGAGACATAGCACCCTAGTACTATGGCTAGATCGATCTATTCCAACTGTAACATGATGAGACCTAGCAAATGTAGTATTATGGCTAGATCGATCTATTCCAACTGTTACATGATGAGACCCAGCAATTAGTACTATGGCTAGATCGATCTATTCCAACTGTAACATGATGAGAATTAGCAACCAGTACTATGGCTAGATCGATCTATTCTAACTGTAAATGATGAGACCTAGCAATCTAGTACTATGGCTAGATCGATCTATTCCAACTGTAACATGATGAGACCTAGCAATCTATTACTATGGCTAGATCGATCTATTCCAACTGTAACATGATGATCTACCTATGTCTGATCGATCTATTCCAATTCTAACATGATGAGTTATAGGGGCTAGATCGATCTATTAACTGTAACATGATGAGACCTAGAATCTAGTGCCCATGGCTAGATCGATCTATTCCAACTGTAACATGATGAGACATAGCAATCCAGTACTATGGCTAGATCGATCTATTCCAACTGTAACATGATGAGACCTAGCAATCTATTACTATGGCTAGATCGATCTATTCCAACTGTAACATGATGAGACATATCAATCTAGTACTATGGCTAGATCGATCTATTCCAACTGTCACATGATGAGACCTAGCAAACTAGTACTATGGCTAGATCGATCTATTCCAACTGTGACACGATGAGTCCCAAAAAATCTATTACTATGGCTAGATCGATCTATTCGAAGTGTTACATGATCTTCCTAGCAATCTAGTACCATGGCTAGATCGATCTATTCCAACTGTAACATGATGAGACCTAGCAATCTAGTACTATGGCTAGATCGAACTATTCCAACTGGAAACATGATGAGACCTAGCAATCTAGTTACTGGCTAGATCGATCTATTCAAGTAACATGATGAGACTCAGCAATCTAGTACCATGGCTAGATCGATCTATTCCAACTGTAACATGATGAGACCTAGCAATCTATTACTATGGTTAGATCGATCTATTCCAACTGTAACATGATGAGACCTAGCAATCTATTACTATGGCTAGATCGATCTATTCCAACTGTAAACATGATGAGACCTAGCAATCCAGTACTATGGCTAGATCGATCTATTCCAACTGTAACATGATGAGACCTAGCAATCTAGTACTATGGCTAGATCGATCTATTCCAACTGTAACATGATGAGACCTAACAATGTAGTACTATGGCTAGATCGATCTATTCCAACTGTAACATGATGAGACCTAGCAATCTAGTACTATGGCTAGATCGATCTATTCCAACTGTAACATGATGAGATTCCTAATCTATTACTATGGCTAGATTGATCTATTCCAACTGTAACATGATGAGACCTAGCAATCTAGTACTATGGCTAGATCGATCTATTCCAACTGTAACATGATGAGACCTAGCAACTAGTACTATGGCTAGATCGAACTATTCCAACTGTAACATGATGAGACTAAAGCAATTCAGTATTATGGCTAGATCGATCTATTCCAATCCGTAACATGATGAGTCCTAACAATATTACTATTAGATCGAACTATTCGAATTAACATGATGAGACCCAGCAATCTATTACTATGGCTAGATCGATCTATTCCAACTGTAACATGATGAGACCTAGCAATCTATTACTATGGCTAGATCGATCTATTCCAACTGTAACATGATGAGATCTAGCAATCCATTACTATGGCTAGATCGATCTATTCCAACTGTAACATGATGAGACCTAGCAATCTATTACTATGGCTAGATCGATCTATTCCAACTGTGACATGATGAGTCCTAGAAATCTATTACTATGGTTAGATCGAACTATTCCGAACTGTAACATGATGAGACCTAGCAATCTAGTACTATGGTTAGATCCATATTTTAACTGTAATATGATGAGACCTCAGCAATCTATTACTATGGCTAGATCGATCATTCCAACTGTAACATGATGAGTCCTAGCAATCTATTACTATGGCTAGATCGATCTATTCGAACTGTAACATGATGAGTCCTATCAATCTTAGTACTATGGCTAGATCGATCTATTCCAACTGTAACATGATGAGATCTATTCCAATCTAGTACTATGGCTAGATCGATCTATTCCAACTGTAACATGATGAGACCTAGCAATCTAGTACTATAGCTAGATCGATCTATTCCAACTGTAACATGATGAGACCTAGCAATCTAGTACTATGGCTAGATCGATCTATTCCAACTGTAACATGATGAGACCTAGCAATCTATTACTATGGTTAGATCGATCTATTCCAACTGTAACATGATGAGACCTAGCAATCTATTACTATGGTTAGATCGATCTTATTCCAACTTGTAACATGATGAGACCTAGCAATCTATTACTATGGCTAGATCGACCTATTCGAACTGTAAACATGATGAGTCCTAGTAATCTAGTACTATGGCTAGATCGATCTATTCCAACTGTAACACGATGAGATCCTAGCAATCTATTACTATGGTAGATCGATCTATTCCTTAACTTATGATGAGACCTAGCAATCTAGTACTATGGCTAGATCGATCTATTCCAACTGTAACATGATGAGACCTAGCAATCTAGTACTATGGCTAGATCGATCTATTCCAACTGTAACATGATGAGACCTAGTAATCTAGTACTATGGCTAGATCGATATATTCCAACTCAAAACATGATGAGACCTAGTAATCTATTACTATGGTTAGATCGATCTATTCCAACTGTAACATGATGAGTCCTAGCAATCTATTACTATGGCTAGATCGATCTATTCGAACTGTAACATGATGAGTCCTATCAATCTATTACTACTATGGCTAGATCTGATCTATTCCAATGTTACATGATGACACCTAGCAATCTATTACTATGGCTAGATCGATCTATTCCAACTGTAACATGATGAGACATAGCAATCTAGTACTATGGCTAGATCGATCTATTCCAACTGTAACATGATGAGAATTAGCAATCTATTACTATGGTTGATCGATCTATTCCAACTGTAACATGATGAGACCTAGCAATCTATTACTATGGCTAGATCGATCTATTCCAACTGTAACATGATGAGACATAGCAATCTAGTACTATGGCTAGATCGATCTATTCCAACTGTAACATGATGAGACCTAGCAATCTATTACTATGGTTAGATCGATCTATTCCAACTGTAACATGATGAGACATAGCAATCTAGTTATGGCTAGATCAATTCATTGGTTAGATTAGAGACTATTCCAACACATGGCTAGATCGACTATTCGATGAGTCCTAGTAATCTATTACTATGGTTGATCGATCTATTCCAACTGTAACATGATGAGACCTATCAATGTAGTACTATGTAGCTAGATCGATCTATTCCAACTGTAACATGATGAGACCTAGAATCTAGTACTATGGCTAGATCGATCTATTCCAACTCCGTAACATGATGAGACCTAGCAATCTAGTACTATGGCTAGATCGATATATTCCAATAGTAACATGATGAGAGACGTAGGAATCTATTACTATGGCTAGATCGATCCATTCCAACTGTAACATGATGAGTCCTAGCAATCTATTACTATGGCTAGATCGAACTATTCCAACTGTAACATGATGAGACTCTAGCAATCTAGTATTATGGCTAGATCGATCTATTCCAAATGTAACATGATGAGACCGAAGCAATCTATTACTATGGTAGATCGATCTATTCCAACTGTAACATGATGAGACCTAGCAATCTATTACTATGGCTAGATCGATCTATTCCAATGTAACATGATGAGACCTAGCAATCTATTACTATGGCTAGATCGATCTATTCCCAAGCAACATTACTATAGATCCATATTCGCAATCAAGTTATGGCTAGATCGATCTATTCCAACTGTGTAACATGATGTCCTAGCAATCTAGTATGGCTAGATCGAACTATTCCAACTGTAACATGATGAGACATAGCAATCTAGTACTATGGCTAGATCGATATATTCCAATTGTAACATGATGAGAATCTAGTACTATGGTTAGATCGATCTATTCCAACTGTAACATGATGAGTCCAGCAATCTATTACTATGGCTAGATCGAACTATTCGAACTGTCACATGATGAGACCTATCAATCTAGTACTATGGCTAGATCGATCTATTCGAAATGTTACATGAAAGACCCAGCAATCTATTACTATGGCTAGATCGATCTATTCCAACTGTAACATGATGAGAGACCCAGCAATCTATTACTATGGCTAGATCGATCTATTCAACTCTAACATGATGAGACCTAGCAATCTAGTACTATGGCTAGATCGATCTATTCCAACTGCAACATGATGAGATTCCAGCAATTCATTACTATGGCTAGATCGATCTATTCCAACTGTAACATGATGAGACCTAGCAATCTAGTACTATGGCTAGATCGATCTATTCCAACTGTAACATGATGAGACCTAGCAATCTATTACTATGGCTAGATCGATCTATTCCAACTGTAACATGATGAGACCTAGCAATCTAGTATTATGGCTAGATCGAACTATTCCAACTGTAACATGATGAGACTTAGCAATCTATTACTATGGTTGATCGATCTATTCCAACTGTAACATGATGAGACCTAGCAATCTAGTACTATGGCTAGATCGATCTATTCCAACTGTAACATGATGAGACCTAGCAATCTATTACTATGGCTAGATCGATCTATTCCAACTGTAACATGATGAGACATAGCAATCTAGTACTATGGCTAGATCGATATATTCCAACTGTAACATGATGAGACCTAGTAATCTAGTATTAATGGCTAGATCGATCTATTCAACTGTGAACGATGAGTCCCAGTAATCTATTACTATGGCTAGATCGAATCTATTCGAACTGTCACATGATGAGTCCCATCAATCTAGTACTATGGCTAGATCGATCTATTCGTAAAATGTTATATGATAATACCGATCGAAATCTAGTACTATGGCTAGATCGAATCATTCGAACTAGATCGACATTGATGAGACCTGATCAATCTAGCAATCGTATGGCTAGATCGATCTATTCCATATGTGACATGATGAGTCCTAGCAATCTAGTACTATGGCTAGATCGATCTATTCCAACTGTAACATGATGAGACCTAGCAATCTAGTACTATGGCTAGATCGATGTATTCCAACTGTAACATGATGAGACCCAGCAATTTAGTACTATGGCTAGATCGATCTATTCCAACTGTAACATGATGAGACCCATCAATCTATTATTATGGCTAGATCGATCTATTCCAACTGTAACATGATGAGACCTAGCAATCTATTACTATGGCTAGATCGATCTATTCCAACTGTAACATGATGAGACCTAGCATCCTAATACTATGGCTAGATTGATCTATTCCAACTGTAACATGATGAGACCCAGCAATCTAGTACTATGGCTAGATCGATCTATTCCAACTGTAACATGATGAGACCTAAAACTATTACTATGGCTAGATCGATCTATTCCAACTGTAACATGATGAGAGTCCTAGCAATCTATTACTATGGCTAGATCGATCTATTCCAACTGTAATATGATGAGACCCTTCCAACTATGGCTAGATCAGTATTATGGCTAGATCGACCTATTCCAACTGTAACATGATGAGACATGATGAGACCTAGCAATCTAGTACTATGGCTAGATCGATCTATTCCAACTGCAAACACGATGAGTCCTAGCAATCTATTACTATGGCTAGATCGAACTATTCCAACTGTCACATGATGAGACCCATCAATCTAGTTTATGGTTAGATCGATTCATTCCAACTGTGACATGATGAGACCTAGCAATCTAGTACTATGGCTAGATCGATCTATTCCAACTGTAACATGATGAGACCTAGAAATCTATTATGGCTAGATCGATCTATTCCAACTGTAACATGATGAGACATATAATCCAGTACTATGGCTAGATCGATCTATTCCAACTGTAACATGATGAGACCTAGCAATCTATTACTATGGCTAGATCGATCTATTCCAACTGTAACATGATGAGACCATAGTATTCTAGTACTATGGTAAATAGATCGATCTATACCAACTGTAATATGATGATTCCTAGCAATCTATTACTATGGCTAGATCGATCTATTCCAACTGTAACACGATGAGTCCTAGCAATCTATTACTATGGCTAGATCGATCTATTCGAACTGTAACATGATGAGTCCTATCAATCTATTACTATGGCTAGATCGATCTATTCCAACTGTAACATGATGAGACCTAGCAATGTATTACTATGGCTAGATCGATCTATTCCAACTGTAACATGATGAGACCTTCAATATTACCATAGCTAATCTATTGAAGAATATATGGCTAGATCGATCTATTCCATCTGTAACTGTACATGATGAGACCTAGCAATCTAGTACTATGGTTAGATCGATCTATTCCAACTGTAACATGATGAGACCTATCAATCTATTACTAGGTTAGATCGATCTATTCCAACTGTAAATATGATGAGACCAGGAATCCATTACTATGGCTAGATCGATCTATTCCAACTGTAACACGATGAGACCTAGCAACTAGTACTATGGCTAGATCGATCTATTCCAACTGTAACATGATGAGTCTTTGGCAATCTATTAATATGGCTAGATCGATCTATTCCAACTGTAACATGATGAGACCTAGCAAATGTAGTACTATGGTTAGATCGATCTATTCCAACTGTAACATGATGAGACCTAGCAATCTAGTACTATGGCTAGATCGATCTATTCCAACTGTAACATGATGAGACCCAGCAATCTAGTACTATGGTTAGATCGATCTATTCCAACTGTAACATGATGAGACCTAGTAATCTAGTGCTATGGCTAGACGATCTATTCCAACTGTAACATGATGAGACCTAGCAATCTAGTACTATGGCTAGATCGATCTATTCCAACTGTAACATGATGAGACCAGCAATCTATTGTTATGGCTAGATCGATCTATTCCAACTGTAACATGATGAGTCCTAACACTATTACTATGGCTAGATCGATCTGTTCCATCTGTAACATGATGAGACCTAGCAATCTATTACTATGGCTAGATCGATCTATTCCAACTGTAACATGATGAGACATAGCAACCTATTACTATGGCTAGATCGATCTATTCCAACTGTAACATGATGAGTCCTAGCAACCCATTACTATGGTAGATCGATCTATTCCAACTGTAACATGATGAGACCTAGCAATCTAGTACTATGGCTAGATCGATCTATTCCATCTGTAATATGATGAGACCTAGAATTCTAGTACTATGGCTAGATCGATTTATTCCAACTGTAACATGATGAGACCTAGCAATCTAGTACTATGGCTAGATCGATATATTCCAATTGTAACATGATGAGACCTAGTAATCTATTACTATGGTTAGATCGATCTATTCCAACTGTGACACGATGAGTCCTAGCAATCTATTACTATGGCTAGATCGATCTATTCGAACTGTAAACATGATGAGACCTAGCAATCTAGTACTATGGCTAGATCGATCTATTCTAGAACTGTAACATGATAAGACCATGCAATCTAGTACTATGGCTAGATCGATCTATTCCAACTGTAACATGATGACCTTTCAATCATAGTACTATAGCTAGATCGATCTATTCAAAATATAGATGAGACTTTAGTGGCTAGATGATCTATTCCAACTGTAGGAATCTAGCAACTAATGTATGGTTAGATCGATCTATTCCAACTGTAAACATGATGAGACCTAGCAATATATTACTATGGCTAGATCGATCTATTCCAACTGTAACATGATGAGACCTAGCAATCTAGTACTATGGCTAGATCGATCTATTCCAACTGTAACATGATGAGACCTAGCAACCTATTACTATGGCTAGATCGATCTATTCCAACTGTAATATGATGAGACCTAGCAATCTATTACTATGGCTAGATCGATCTATTCCAACTGTAACATGATGAGATCCTAGCAATCTATTACTATGGCTAGATCGATCTATTCCAACTGTAACATGATGAGACTTAGCAATCTAGTACTATGGCTAGATCGATCTATTCCAACTGTAACATGATGAGACCTAGCAATCTAGTACTATGGCTAGATCGATCTATTCCAACTGTAACATGATGAGACCTAGCAATCTAGTACTATGGCTAGATCGATATATTCCAACTGTAACATGATGAGACCTAGTAATCTATTACTATGGCTAGATCGATCTATTCCAACTGTAACACGATGAGACCTAGTAATCTATTACTATGGCTAGATCGAACTATTCGAACTGTAACATGATGAGTCCTATCAATCTAGTACTATGGCTAGATCGAACTATTCGAAATGTAACATGATGAGACCTAGTAATCTATTACTATGGCTAGATCGATCTATTCCAAATGTAACATGATGAGACCTATCAATCTAGTACTATGGCTAGATCGATCTATTCCAACAGTAACATGATGAGACCCAGCAATCTATTACTATGGTTGATCGATCTATTCCAAATGTAACATGATGAGACCTAGCAATCTATTACTATGGCTAGATCGATCTATTCCAACTGTAACATGATGAGACCTAGCAATCTAGTACTATGGCTAGATCGATCTATTCCAACTTGTAACATGATGAGACCTAGCAATCTATTATTATGTCTAGATCGATCTATTCCAACTGTAACATGATGAGACCTAGCAATCTAGTATTATGGCTAGATCGATCTATTCCAACTGTAACATGATGAGACTTAGCAATCTATTACTATGGTTGATCGATCTATTCCAACTGTAACATGATGAGACCTAGCAACTCAGTACTAGATCGATCTATTCCAACTGTAACATGATGAGACCTAGCAATCTAGTACTATGGCTAGATCGATCTATTCCAACTGTAACATGATGAGACCTAGCAATCTAGTACTATGGCTAGATCGATATATTCCAACTGTAACATGATGAGACCTAGTAATCTATTACTATGGCTAGATCGATCTATTCCAACTGTGACACGATGAGTCCTAGCAATCTATTACTATGGCTAGATCGAACTATTCGAACTGTCACATGATGAGACCTATCAATCTAGTACTATGGCTAGATCGATCTATTCGAAATGTTACATGATAAGACCTTGCAATCTAGTACTATGGCTAGATCGATCTATTCCAACTCTAACATGATGAGACCTATCAATCTAGTACTATAGCTAGATCGATCTTTTCTAACAGTAACATGATGAGACGTAGGACCCTAATACTATGGCTAGATCGATCTATTCCAACTGTAACATGATGAGACCTAGCAATCTATTACTATGGCTAGATCGATCTATTCCAACTGTAAACATGATGAGACCTAGTAATCGATATATTCCAATTGAGACCTAGGCTAGATCGATCTATTCCAACTGTAACATGATGAGTCCTAGCAATCTATTACTATGGTTAGATCGAACTATTCCAACTGTAACATGATGAGACCTATCAATCTAGTACTATGGCTAGATCGATCTATTCGAAACTGTAAACATGATGAGACCCAAGCAATGTAGTACTATGGCTAGATCGATCTATTCCAACTGTAACATGATGAGACCTAGCAATATAGTACTATGGCTAGATCGATCTATTCCAACAGTAACATGATGAGACCTAGGACCCTAGTACTATGGCTAGATCGATCTATTCTGAAACTCAAACATGATGAGACCTAGCAATCTATTACTATGGCTAGATCGATCTATTCCAACTGTAACATGATGAGACCTAGCAATCTATTACTATGGCTAGATCGATCTATTCCAACCAAAACATGATAAGACCAGCAATCTATTACTAGCATAGATCGATCTATTCCAATCATTCCTTGTAACATGATGAGACCTAGCAATCTAGTATTATGGCTAGATCGATCTATTCCAACTGTAACATGATGAGACCTAGCAATCTAGTACTATGGCTAGATCGATCTATTCCAACTGTAACATGATGAGACTTAGCAATCTAGTACTATGGTAGATCGATCTATTCCAACTGTAACATGATGAGATTCTAGCAATCTATTACTATGGCTAGATCGATCTATTCCAACTGTAACATGATGAGACCTAGCAATATATTACTATGTCTAGATCGATCTATTCCAACTGTAACATGATGAGACATAGCAATCTATTACTATGGCTAGATCGATCTATTCCAACTGTAACATGATTAGACCTAGCAACTATTACTATGGCTAGATCGATCTATTCGAAGTGTTACATGATGAGACCTATAAATCTAGTACTATGGCTAGATCGATCTATTCCAACTGTAACATGATGAGACCTAACAGCAATCTAGGGCTATGGCTAGATCGATCTATTCCAACTGTAACATGATGAGACCTAGCAATCTAGTACTATGGCTAGATCGATCTATTCCAACTGTAACATGATGAGACCTAGCTAATTCAGTATTATGGCTAGATCGATCTATTCCAACTGTAACATGATGAGACCTAGCAATCTATTACTATGGCTAGATCGATCTATTCCAACTGTAACATGATGAGACCTAGCAATCTATTACTATGGCTAGATCGATCTATTCCAACTGTAAACATGATGAGACCTAGCAATCTATTACTATGGCTAGATCGATCTATTCCAACTGTAACATGATGAGACCTAGCAATCCATCAGTACTATGGCTAGATCGATCTATTCCAACTGTAACATGATGAGACCTAGCAATCTAGTACTATGGTTAGATCGATCTATTCCAACTGTAACATGATGAGACCTAGCAATATAGTACTATGGCTAGATCGATCTATTCCAACTGTAATATGATGAGACATAGCAATCTAGTACTATGGCTAGATCGATCTATTCCAACTGTAACATGATGAGACCTAGCACCCTAGTACTATGGCTAGATCGAAATATTGAACTGTCACATGATGAGTCCTATCAATCTAGTACTATGGCTAGATCGATCTATTCCAACTGTAACATGATGAGACCTAGCAATCATTACTATGGCTAGATCGATCTATTCCAACTGTAACATGATGAGACCTAGCAATGTAGTACTATGGCTAGATCGATCTATTCCAACTGTAAACATGATGAGACCTAGCAATCTAGTACTATGGCTAGATCGATCTATTCCAACTGTAACATGATGAGACCTAGCAATCTAGTACTATGGTTAGATCGATTATTCCAACTGTAAATGATGAGACCTAGCAATCTAGTACTATGGCTAGATCGATCTATTCCAACTGTAACATGATGAGACCTAGCAATCTATTACTATGGCTAGATCGATCTATTCCAACTGTGACACGATGAGTCCTAGCAATCTAGTAATATGGCTAGATCGATCTATTCCAACTGTAACATGATGAGACCTAGCAATCTAGTACTATGGCTAGATCGATCTATTCCAACTGTAACATGATGAGACATAGCAATCTAGTACTATGGCTAGATCAATATATTCCAAATGTAACATGATGAGACCTAGTAATCTAGTACTATGGCTAGATCGATGAGACCTAGCAATATTCCAACTGTAACATGATGAGACCCAGCAATCTATTACTATGGTTAGATTGATCTATTCCAACTGTAACATGATGAGACCTATCAATCTTAGTACTATGGCTAGATCGATCTATTCCAACTGTAACATGATGAGACCTAGCAATCTATTACTATGGCTAGATCGATCTATTCCAACTGTAACATGATGAGACCTAGCAATCTATTACTATGGCTAGATCGATCTATTCCAACTGTAACATGATGAGACCTAGCAATCTAGTACTATGGCTAGATCGATCTATTCCAACTGTAACATGATGAGACCTAGCAATCTAGTACTATGGCTAGATCGATCTATTCCAAATGTAACATGATGAGACGTAGCAATCTATTACTATGGTTGATAGATCTATTCCAACTGTAACATGATGAGACCTAGCAATCTAGTACTATGGCTAGATCGATCTATTCCAACTGTAACGATGATGAGATTCTAGATCGAAAATCTAGTACTATGGCTAGATCGATCTATTCCAACTGTAACATGATGAGACCTAGCAATCTAGTACTATGGCTAGATCGATCTATTCCAACTGTAACATGATGAGACCTAGCAATCTAGTACTATGGCTAGATCGATCTATTCCAACTGTAACATGATGAGTCCCATCTCATTACTATGGTTAGATCGATCTATTCCAACTGTAACATGATGAGACCTATCAATCTAGTACTATGGCTAGATCGATCTATTCCAACTGTAACATGAGACACCAATCTAGTACTATGGCTAGATCGATCTATTCCAACGGTAACATGATGAGACCTAGCAATTCATTACTAGATACTTAGATAAGATCTATTCGATCTATTCTATCTGTACATGATGAGACCTAACAATCTAGTACTATGGCTAGATCGATCTATTCCATCTGTAACATGATGAGACCTAGCAATCTAGTACTATGGCTAGATCGATCTATTCCAACTGTAACATGATGAGACCTATCAATCTAGTACTATGGCTAGATCGATCTATTCCAACTGTAACATGATGATTCTCAGCAATCTA
This sequence comes from Acanthosepion pharaonis, assembly GCA_903632075.3. Classification (NCBI taxonomy): domain Eukaryota; kingdom Metazoa; phylum Mollusca; class Cephalopoda; order Sepiida; family Sepiidae; genus Acanthosepion; species Acanthosepion pharaonis. The sequence goes on from CAHIKZ030000631.1 coordinate 152,336, forward strand.
TTACTATGGCTAGATCGATCTATTCCAACTGTAACATGATGAGACTAGCAATATAGTACTATGGCTAGATCGATCTATTCCAACTGTAACATGATGAGACCTAGCAATCTAGTACTATGGCTAGATCGATCTATTCCAACTGTAACATGATGAGACCTATAATCTAGTACTATGGCTAGATCGATCTATTCCAACTGTAACATGATGAGACCTAGCAATCTATTACTATGGCTAGATCGATCTATTCTAACTGTAACATGATGAGACGTTCCATCCCAATCTAGTACTATTCATTAGATCGATCTATTCCAACTGTAACATGATGAGACCTAGCAATCTAGTACCATGGCTAGATCGATCTATTCCAACTGTAAATACGATGAGACCTAGCAATCTATTACTATGGCTAGATCGATCTATTCCAACTGTAACATGATGAGACCTAGTAATCTATTACTATGGCTAGATCGATCTATTCCAACTGTAACATGATGAGACCTAGCAATCTATTATTATGGCTAGATCGATCTATTCCAACTGTAACATGATGAGACCCAGCAATCTAGTACTATGGCTAGATCGATCTATTCCAACTGTAACATGATGAGATCCTAGCAATCTATTACTATGGCTAGATCGATCTATTCCAACTGTAACATGATGAGACCCAGCAATCTATTACTATGGCTAGATCGATCTATTCCAACTGTAACATGATGAGCACAATAGGCTATGGTTGATCTAGATCTATTCCAACTGTAACATGATGAGACCAGCAATTCCAAATGGCTAGATCGATGATTCCAAGTAACATGATGAGACCTAGCAATCTAGATGGCTAGATCTATTCCAACTGTAAATATGATGAGACCTAGCAATCTAGTACTATGGCTAGATCGATCTATTCCAACTGTAACATGATGAGACCTAGCAATCTATTACTATGGTAGATCGATCTATTCCAACTGTAATATGATGAGACCTAGCAATCTATTACTATGGCTAGATCGAACTATTCCAACTGTAACATGATGAGACCTAGCAATGGCTATTATCTATTGGAAAGACATGATCTATTCCAACTGTAACATGATGAGACCTATCAATCTAGTACTATGGCTAGATCGATCTATTCCAACTGTAACATGATGAGACCTAGCAATGTATTACTATGGCTAGATCGATCTATTCCAACTGTAACATGATGAGTCCTATTATTAGCAGATTATCTATTCCAATCAAATGTAACATGATGAGACCTAGATCTATCGATCTATTCCAACTTGTAACATGATGAGACCTAGCAATCTATTATTATGTCTAGATCGATCTATTCCAACTGTAACATGATGAGACCTAGCAATCTAGTATTATGGCTAGATCGAACTATTCCAACTGTAACATGATGAGACTTAGCAATCTATTACTATGGTTGATCGATCTATTCCAACTGTAACATGATGAGACCTAGCAATCTAGTACTATGGCTAGATCGATCTATTCCAACTGTAACATGATGAGACCTATCCCAAATCCAGTACTATGGCTAGATCGATCTATTCCAACTGTAACATGATGAGACCTAGCAATCTAGTACTATGGCTAGATCGATATATTCCAACTGTAACATGATGAGACCTAGTAATCTATTACTATGGCTAGATCGATCTATTCCAACTGTGATACGATGAGTCCTAGCAATCTATTACTATGGCTAGATCGAACTATTCGAACTGTCACATGATGAGACCTATCAATCTAGTACTATGGCTAGATCGATCTATTCGAAATGTTACATGATAAGACCTTGCAATCTAGTACTATGGCTAGATCGATCTATTCCAACTGTAACATGATGAGACCTATCAATCTAGTACTATAGCTAGATCGATCTTTTCTAACAGTAACATGATGAGACGTAGGACCCTAACACTATGGCTAGATCGATCTATTCTAACTGTAACATGATGAGACCTAGCAATCTAGTACTATGGCTAGATCGATCTATTCCAACTGTAACATGATGAGACCTAGCAATCTATTACTATGGCTAGATCGATCTATTCCAACTTGTAACATGATGAGAATTAGCAATCTATTACTATGGCTAGATCGATCTATTCCAACTGTAACATGATGAGACCTATAAAGTACTAGTAGATCAATATTCCAATCTGTAACATGATGAGACCTAGCAATGTAGTTCCTAGATCGATCTATTCCAAACATGATGAGACCTAGCAATATAGTACTATGGCTAGATCGATCTATTCCAACTGTAACATGATGAGACCTAGCTATGGTTAGATCGATCTATTCTAGTACTATGGCTAGATTTAATATTATGGCTAGATCTATTCCAATGTAACATGATGAGACGATGAGACCTAGCAATAACTATTACTATGGCTAGATCGATCTATTCCAACTGTAACATGATGAGACCTAGCAATCTATTACTATGGCTAGATCGATCTATTCCAACTGTAACATGATGAGACCCAGCAATCTATTACTATGGCTAGATCGATCTATTCCAACTGTAACATGATGAGATTCCAGCAATCTTTTACTATGGCTAGATCGATCTATTCCAACTGTAACATGATGAGACCTAGCAATCTAGTACTATGGTAGATCGATCTATTCCAACTGTAACATGATGAGACCTAGCAATCTAGTACTATGGCTAGATCGATCTATTCCAACGTATGATGAGACCTAACATGATGAGACCTATTACTAACAACATGATGAATCTAGTACTATGGCTAGATCGATCTATTCCATCTGTAACATGATGAGACCTAGCAATCTATTACTATGTCTAGATCGATCTATTCCAACTGTAACATGATGAGACATAGCAATCTAGTACTATGGCTAGATCAATCTATTCCAACTGTAACATGATGAGACCTCGCAATCTAGTACTATGGCTAGATCGATCTATTCGAAGTGTTACATGATGAGACCTATCAATCTAGTACTATGGCTAGATCGATCTATTCCAACTGTAACATGATGAGACCTATCAATCTAGGGCTATAGCTAGATCGATCTATTCTAACAGTAACATGATTAGACGTAGGACCCTAATACTATGGCTAGATCGATCTATTCCAACTGTAACATGATGAGACCTAGCAATCTAGTACTATGGCTAGATCGATCTATTCCAACTGTATCATGATGAGACCTAGCAATCTAGTACTATGGCTAGATCGATCTATTCCTACTGTCACATGATGAGACCTAGCAATCTAGTACTATGGCTAGATCGATCTATTCCAACTGTAACATGATGAGACCTAGCAATCTATTACTATGGCTAGATCGATTTATTCCAAATGTAACATGATTAGACCTAGCAATCTAGTACTATGGCTAGATCGATCTATTCCAACTTGTAACATGATGAGACCTAGCAATCTATTACTATGGCTAGATCGATCTATTCCAACTGTAACATGATGAGACCTATCTAGCAATCTAGTACTCCAAAATGGCTAGATCGATAGATCATTCCAACTGTAACATGATGAGACCTAGCAATAGTACTATGGTAGATCGATCTATTCCAACTGTAACATGATGAGACTAGCAAGAGTACTATGGCTAGATCGATCCAACTGTAACATGATGAGACCTAGCAATCTAGTACTATGGCTAGATCGATATATTCCAAACATGATGAGACCTAGTAATCTATTACTATCGCTAGATCGATCTATTCCAACTGTGACATGATGAGTCCTAGTAACTATTACGGAACTAGATCGAACTATTCGAACCGTGACATGATGAGACCTATCAATCTAGTACTATGGCTAGATCGATCTATTCGAAGTGTTACATGATGAGATTCCAGCAATATAGTACTATGGCTAGATCGATCTATTCGAAATGTTACATGATAAGACCTTGCAATCTAGTACTATGACTAGATCGATCTATTCCAACTGTAACATTATGAGACCTATCAATCCAGTACTATAGCTAGATCGATCTATTCCAACTGCAACATGATGAGACCTAGCAATCTATTACTCTGGCTAGATCGATCTATTCCAACTGTAACATGATGAGACCTAGCAATCTAGTACTATGGCTAGATCGATCTATTCCAACTGTAACATGATGAGACCTAGCAATCTATTACTATGGCTAGATCGATCTATTCCAATTGTAACATGATGAGACCTAGCAATCTAGTACTATGGCTAGATCGATCTATTCCAACTGTAAAATGATGAGACCTTGCAATCTAGTACTATGGCTAGATCGATATATTCCAACTGTAACATGATGAGACCTAGTAATCTATTACTATGGCTAGATCGATCTATTCCAACTGTGACACGATGAGTCCTAGCAATCTATTACTATGGCTAGATCGAACTATTCGAACTGTCACATGATGAGACCTATCAATCTAGTACTATGGCTAGATCGATCTATTCGAAGTGTTACATGATGAGACCTAGCAATATAGTACTATGGCTACATCGATCTATTCGAAATGTTACATGATAAGACCTTCCAATCTAGTACTATGGCTAGATCGATCTATTCCAACTGTAACATGATGAGACCTAGCAATCTAGTACTATGGCTAGATCGATCTATTCCAACTGTAATAACATGATGAGACCTAGCAATATTACTATGGCTAGATCGATCTGTTTAAACTGGAACATGATGAGACCTAGCAATCTATTACTATGGCTAGATCGATCTATTCCAACTGTAACATGATGAGACATAGCAATCCAGTACTATGGCTAGATCGATCTATTCCAACTGTAACATGATGAGACCTAGCAATCTAGTACTATGGCTAGACCGATCTATTCCACCTGTAACATGATGAGACCTAGCAATCTAGTACTATAGCTAGATCGATCTATTCTAACACTAACATGATGAGACGTAGGACCTTAATACTATGGCTAGATCGATCTATTCCAACTGTAACATGATGAGACCTAGCAATCTAGTACTATGTCTAGATCGATCTATTCCAACTGTAACATGATGAGACCTAGCAATCTAGTACTATGGCTTGATCGATCTATTTCAACTGTCACATGATGAGACCTAACAATATTACTATGGCTAGATCGATCTGTTCCAACTCTAACATGATGAGACATAGTAATCTAGTACTATGGCTAGATCGACCTATTCCAACTGTAACATGAAGAGACCTAGCAATCTAGTACTCTGGCTAGTTCGATCTATTCCAACTGTGACACGATGCGTACTTGCAATCTATTACTATGGCTAGATCGATCTATTCGAAGTGTTACATGATGAGACCTATCAATCTAGTACTATGGCTAGATCGATCTATTCCAAGTCTGACATGATGAGTCCCAGCAATCTAGTACTATGGCTAGATCGAACTATTCGAACTGTCACATGATGAGACCTATCAATCTAGTACTATGGCTAGATCGATCTATTCCACATGTGACATGATGATTCTCAGCAATCTAGTACTATGGCTAGATCGATCTATTCCAACTGTAACATGATGAGACCTCGCAATCTAGTACTATGGGCAGATCGATGTATTCCAACTGTAACATGATGAGACCTAGCAATTTAATACTATGGCTAGATCGATCTATTCCAACTGTAACATGATGAGACCTAGCAATATTACTATGGCTAGATCGATCTGTTCCATCTGTAACATGATGAGACCTATCAATCTATTACTATAGCTAGATCAATCTATTCTAACTGTAACATGATGAGACGTAGGACCCTAATACTATGGCTAGATCGATCTATTCCAACTGTAACATGATGAGACCTAGCATTCTAGTACTATGGCTAGATCGATCTATTCCAACTGTAACATGATGAGACCTAACAATATTACTATGGCTAGATCGATCTGTTCCAACTGTAACATGATGAGACCTAGCAATCTATTACTATGGCTAGATCGATCTATTCCAACTGTAACATGATGAGACCTAGCAACTAGTATTATGGCTAGATCGACCTATTCCAACTGTAACATGATGAGACCTTGCAATCTAGTACTATGGCTAGATCGATCTATTCCAACTGTGACACGATGAGTCCTAGCAATCTATTACTATGGCTAGATCGAACTATTCGAACTCTCACATGATGAGACCCATCAATTTAGTACTATGGCTAGATCGATCTATTCCTAGTGTGACATGATGAGTCCCAGCAATCTAGTACTATGGCTAGATCGATCTATTCCAACTGTAACATGATGAGACCTCGCAATCTAGTACTATGGGCAGATCGATGTATTCCAACTGTAACATGATGAGACCTAGCAATCTAGTACTATTGCTAGATCGATCTATTCCAACTGTGACACGATGAGTCCTAGCAATCTATTACTCTGGCTAGATCGAGTTATTCGAACTGTAACACGATGAGTTCTAGCAATCCATTACTATGGCTAGATCTATTTATTCCGTCTGTAACTTTATGAGACCTCGCAATCTATTCCTATGGCTAGATAAATTTATTCCAACTGTAACATGATGAGACCTAGCCATCTAATACTATGGCTAGATCGATGTATTCCAAGTGTAACATGATGCGTCCCAGCAATCTAATACTATGGCTAGATCGATCTATTCCACCTGTAACATGATGAGACCTAGCAATCTAGTACTATGGCTAGATCGATCTATTCCAACTGTCACATGATGAGACCTAGCAATATAGTACTCATGGCTAGATCGAGCCATTCGAACTGTAACACGATGAGTCCTAGCAATCCAATATCATGCCTACATCGATCTATCCCAACTTTAACATGATAAGAGCTAGATAGCAATCGTGAAATATTCATAAATCGAGGTGAAAATGAGGAAAACTCCTCAGAACAATTACCATGGATATATTTATGAAAGAATCCCCTGGCACAACGTTCGGGAAAATGACTGAAGCCAAGTTTCCTGCTTAGAATCAATATGTATTTTATCAAGAATCTATAAATGTGTAGCATATATATAGGATCAGATCTGGCAGCAATATTCGAAGGACGAATGGTAGACTTATGTTTAAAATAACTTTTGGCGAGAAAATCTCTATCACGACATAGTGAATTAACCTTCCTCGCAGCAGATCTAAAAATTGATTCACAATAATTTTTCATGTCAGTCCGAGAAGGTGCAATGTATCCCTCTTTTGGGGTTTAGCATCATCTAGGCTAATGGAAAGCAAACTGGTTCTCACAGATGATTGAAAATGAGGAGTTTTACTTTGGCAGCGTTCAAATTCAATAGCCATTTCTTGCTGCAGTTTAAGAATATTGAAGGGAGTTTATTTTAGATCAGCTGTCAATCTGACCTAATCGAACCAATCAAACTTACCATCAATATGGCAATAAATATTCTTCTACATAGATACCATGTCGAGAACTGAAGACTTCGAGAATGTCGTTGATGAACATTAGGAACTAAGTTGGTCCATGAATACTCATTACTGGGGGATAATCGCTTTAATGCAAAAAGATCTAGAAGAGTGTCCATTCAAGATAACTTTCATTTCATGATTTGATCACAAAGATTGAATCAAATTAAAAATTCATCTAAAAATACCATAACCTTTGTTAAGTTGTGAAGAAGATCTGTATAGCAAACCGCTTTTTTAAAACTTTTCACCTCAAGCAAATCGGGAGTGTCACTAGCAACGCACGGGGGGTTACAGAGGATTGGGTGCAAGTGTAAAGAAGCGTGATAGAGGAAAGGTTGAAGCGAAAGACGGGGATCAAGATCAAGGCATCTGGAGATGTTGATTGTCACTGCATTTGAATAGTTGGAGATATAGATATCAGAGAAGCAAGTAGGAGGAAGGGAGTTCCACAGACGGAAAGTGCGAGACATGAAACTACTGCAATAAAAGATACGGCTGTATTTAACCGTTTTCGAGAGTGAAAAGAAAATGGATTTTGATCCCAAAGATTTTTTCTTCATTTACATCCCAAAAAGGGCTTAATTGACACGATAGAACGGCATTTAACTTCACACACTTTCACCTACCACATCCTAAAAGGATGTGGTAGGTTATATCTATTCCAAATTTATTATTTTTTGTTTCTTTAATTGTGTTTCCATTAGGTCCGCTTCGTCTTTTTTCCTTTCCTTTTCTCGCTATCCATTTAACTTAAGCTTGTTGTCTAGGTTACTCACTGTTTTCCCCCAGTTCTCTTGCCTTTAATATGTTTTCTTATTAATGTTAAATTTTCAATTCTTTCTATCTGTGTTATGAGACTCAGACATTTCTGTTGGCTTTTTTACTGTTAGCAGCAATTAATTCAGAATTTCTATTCCCCTTGAAACCTCGTTTTCCACATAGTCTACCCTATGCTATTCTAAACATTCATCCGTATAATCACATATATCGCTTCAAGTTGTTCTTCATTTCTTCAGCGCAGTATGATAGATACGATATTACATATTACAGAACTCGCTTCTTTGCTTCTATGAACATTTTCTTGATCCCTTAATACTTTGCTTCTATGAACATTTTCTTGATCCCTTAATACTTTGCTTCTATGAACATTTTCTTGATCCCTTAATACTTTGCTTCTATGAACATTTTTTGATCCTTAATACTTTTGCTTCTATGAACATTTTCTTGATCCCTAATACTTTGCTTCTATGAACATTTTCTTGATCCCTTAATACTTTGCTTCTATGAACATTTTCTTGATCCCTTAATACTTTGCTTCTATGAACATTTTCTTGATCCCTTAATACTTTGCTTCTATGAACATTTTCTTGATCCCTTAATACTTTGCTTCTATGAACATTTTCTTGATCCCTTAATACTTTGCTCAGTTTGTTCGTCATTTCTGTGGGTGTTCCGGTTTCTCTCACACTTTCCGTTGTCTTAGTTAAATTTTGCGCTTAATTTATTTTTTGGCTTTCATATGTAACCCTGTCCTTTTGCTGACAACTATGCATTCTATCTTCTTGTATTTGGTTATTTCTTCTTGCTTTAATCCACAACATCGTCTAACTTTTCTAACGATTCTGCTAGTGTTGTTTTCATCGTAAGCTTACATTCGCAGATAATAAATCCAATGACAAAACAAATCCTTACCTTACTACTTTTTCTATTTTTGTGCATTCAATTTTTTCTCTATCCACATGAAAGCTGTTCGTTCTCAAATAGAAGTTAGGATTACGGCGATCAAGTTTTTCTAACATTTTACGTTCGTTGTGTTGCATTTTATCGAATTTATTGAGTAATATATGAAACATAGAATTTGATATTTTCTGTTTACTCTGATAACATTACAATCATGAAATTGCATTTTTTTCTCTCAGTGTTTTGAATACAGCCACACTGCTTTTCTATTTTCAGACTAATTCTGTTTCCAGCTCTCTCTATTAGAATCCTAAATATTGTTCGATAGATTTCACATTTGTGCCCACCTTGTTTGTTTGGAAGCACTCTGAAGATTGATCACCCAATGCCCACAAGGATTTTGCTGTCATCATATATCCTGTTTAACATTTCGGTAATATTATCACAAAAAGTGGTAATAAGGAAAAGTTACTTTGAGAATAAAAAGATAGGAAGATGTAACGAACCATAATTGTTTAGGTTCTGAAAAGACATAAACACGTAAAGGAATTGATTATTGATCTAAAAGTTGTCAAAGGTTTTCAGCATCACTATTACAAAAGTCGTGTTTGGTTTTGTGGTTCTTTTACTTCTCTGCCAGTGATAATCTGACATCAGAGTTTTTTGTTTTTTTTTAAATCATTTCACCCTAAGCAAAACAATAAAGACACTAAGACGTGATCGAACTACAGAAGAGAATTTCCAACAAGTAATTAAGCAAGAGTGTGAGAGAATATTAGAAAGAAAAAAACACTATTAAGGAGTGAGAAAAATAAAAGAACAGGAATTAAGACAGAACTTAACGACTGACATTGTATTAACATTTTTGAAGATTAAACTTGGCTGGAAAGTAAGAAGCAAGAAGCAAGAAGAGTGTTTCATAAACTGTTAGCATAGAAGTAACGGTTACATCTCTTTGCCATTTCAACTCGAAAATGATGTGACCGTATTAGTATTTCGCTTCAATTCATAAAGCTTAGGTAGTAGAAAGTTCATCAGAACAATTACTATGAAAATATTTATTAAAAACGCACAGGGAAGTTAAGTTAGGTCGATGGGAAAGCCGAGATACTAGGTCAGGAACATTACAGATTCTTTGTATTTTATCAAAAATCTCTAAATACACAGCAGAAACATCAGACCAGAGTTGGCAGCCATATTCAATGCATGGACGAATATGTGTAAGATAAATTCTGATGAGAAAAATTATCTAACACGACACAGTGAACTAGCTGTCTTATCAGATCGAGCAACTGATTCAATTTAATATGAACAACACAGGCCCAAAGATATAGACATGTAGGGGACATCTGCATTAATGCAAAAAGATCTAGAAGAGTGGCTCTTCAAGATAATTTACATTTCCTGATTTGATAAGAAAGATTGCATCAGATCAAAATTTTGTCTAGAAGTACCATAACCCTTCAATATGTGAAGATGACCTGCATGACAGATCCTTTCGAGATATGCAAAGCCACAGTCCAAACTTCACTATTCTTATACAAATCTTGTTAGACTTTCAGCAATAACCCCTAAACGCATCAACAGTTGACCTAGAGAAGCGAAAGCCATATTGCTCATCTGAAAGAAAACTTCGCGACGTTTGGAGTTGATTAGAGCGTCTATTACTTTGCCAAAAAGAGTTAGAAGTCCGGAAGTTAAAAGGATCAGACGACTCGCTTGAGTTCTTAAAAAATCGAACTACAGAAGAGGATTTCCAACAAGTAATTAAGCAAGAAGCGGCAAGGCATTTATAATAAATTATTTATTATTGTAAATTTATGGTAGTATTACAGTTCGTTTCAAGAATTTATATATTGAGATCTTTCTCTTGACTGGTACACTTCGAAAGTCCCAAGAGTTAGTCGTTCATCACAAAATTCTACAGATCTAAATTGTAATATTTCCTTCATCTTTGATCTCTACCAGGGTGTGCTGAAAAGTTCATAGGCTGACTATGAAGGAGTGGTGCTGGAGTTGTTAAATCTTGTATGCATTCATTTCAACTCTTGTTAATAATTACGTTGTTTATTTCCAGGAAAACTGATTGTTCAAAGAAGACTGTTAATCCTGTTGGTAAAAAAAGTCAGCAACATAAGATATAATTTCATCATTATGCGATACTTGATTAGGATTTTCATAATATAATTATGTGGGTAATATACAGAGTTAGTTTCAGCTGGTAATATCCACCACTTATGGCCATCAATTAAAACATTTTCCTGGTTCTGGTAGTGCCGAAAGTCACATAGTCCGCATAATGTAAATAATGTACATAATACCTCATCTCAGAAATATCGACAGATACAGAACTCAGTCTGTTCTGCTATTTACCGATAGCTGAGGGGGATAAGAAGAGGATTCATACCTTTCCCAAGGGTATTAGCACGTAAGTGAATGGATTCGACTGGAAGAAAAGAAGTATTCTACATGCCACAAAACTCAGTTTATTGCATCATTTACCTACATATATAGTAATTATTTACCCTCAAATTTACTGTTGTAAAGATGAAACATATATACAAAAATCTCAACAAATGCATTTATACAAATTTATAAAATATATATTTAAAGACGGAGCAAAAATGTATTGCTAGGGGCTTGATTCTAAACAAGTGTAAGATTATTCGCGACTGTTTTAATTAATGTACTTGGTATAATCGTACAGTGTTATCACCTGAGCACTAACAATCGTTGCAGTTATCAGCTATATCGACGAAAACTAAGGAACATTCTACAAACATCAGAGATACAGTGATTAGTTTTTATCGTAAAGAAAGATGTTACAGACCCACAACTTCATACGTGTACTGTTGCTTCGATAGTTTGAAAGTTCAACGAATCTAACTCGATCTTGTACTCCTCGATAGATTTCCAGTCTTGCTATAAACAGGATTGTAAGAATAGTAAAGAATTAACTAAGAATGAATCTCAAAGATTTGATAGAATATCCCTGAGCAACAGTGAAAATAGTTACACCTCAAGATTTCAGCAACATTCTCCATCAGAATTACTTGCGAAATATGTACTGCTTCTAAAGAAAACAAACGTGAAAGCGCGTCTTAAGTTCAATAAAGAGCATTTATGTAAGTCGGTTACTTACTGGAATAGTATTTATTTAGTCTGGTTTGGCGTCAGTTCACATCGTTGAAGGTTGGAGAGAAAAATCAAAACAAAAACCAACTCAGAATTAAGAATGAATTAAGCAGAAAACATTTATCTCAACTGTGAAGAATTCTTTCATCATATGCTACAGGACAACATCGCATAACTGAAGGAAGAATGAATAAAACTGTGCCGCGAAATATTTTGAACAAAGCTTTTTTTTTTTACAGTCGCCAATGCTTTAAAAATGAAGCGTAGTTTCAGCGGGACAACAATCCTAAACATACAAAAGTGAGCAAGTTCTCCTGACCTGAAGCTGATTAAAAATTAATGTCCATGGATCGTCAGCCGAGTAATTCAAAATAAATGAAGACGATCAGTTATGAAAAGTGGTTCAAAACATCATTAATCGAAAGGAAACACCCGGAGACATCACACTGCGATCCCATAAAGTCGGAAGTGGATACTTTTTTTATCTACCTTTTTTCAAGCATAGTTTTTATAATTCTATAGAAATGCATTGAAATTTTTGCTTATATCTACTTTAAAGATGGAGTATGATTGTGAGTTAAATACTATACATATAGGTAAATAAGTCAATAAACGGGTGTTTACGGTGTGTGTGTGTGGGTGTGTGTGTCTCTGTATGTGGGTGTATGCAGCTCACACTAATGTTAAAAAACAATGAAAATTCTTAGTTTATTATTTAAAATTCATTTCTCTATATTTCTGACCATTTCCTTGGTTTTTTTCTATGGATATTCGAATACAAATTATGTAATGTCTGAGTACTTTCGGTTTTTATAAGCAATTATGAAAGAGTTTTTTTTGTTTTTTGTGCTATGTCAGTCTCATCATTTTTCAGTTGTTCCATTTTTGCAATAAAACAAGTAGCTAAACACAGAGAAGGATGTTTAATCTTTGTATGATTGTCTGCCTGGAAACGGTGTCAGTTCGAAAAAAGAGAATTATGGATTGTAATTCTTATTAAAAAATACTGTTTCTAACTTACACCCAATATCATATAGGTCGATCATGGTTTTTCAGCATGATGGCAGGCCGAAATACACATATGCCAATCAGAGCCTACAGTTAGAAAGTAACATTCAGCAGCTACTGTAACCGGCTCAATCACCACACGTTAATTCCACCAAGAACTTATGGCAAAGGTAAAAATTAACATCCTTCAAAATAAGTCCACAAACAAACATAATTCTAGTAGAATTCCAGTAAAAAATACATTGAAAGAAGCAACGAATCAAATAGCATCGACGTCCCATAAATGAAATGCTGTATTAAAAAAATCGTTTACATGTGTTTTTTTTTCTATTTATTATTATTAAATAAAAATGGCAGATAATCGGAACGCATTCAATCTAGTAATTTTAATGTTTTTGACAAAGTAATATTACTGTACCTAAACCATTCTTGTTAAAATTCATTAATTAAAAAATCGGAACAGTACTTTAATCTGTGAATGGTTTAGAGAATAATAATGAATAAAATCTAAATTTTTGTATAATTTTAATTTGATATTTTTGTAACGATGATTACAACGAAAAAGAAGAGAACAAAAAAGTAATGTGATAATTACTTTACACTGATAAATGATACAGAATTAGAAAAAATGTCAAATATTACTAAAAACTTGAAGCGTTTTGGAATGTGCACTAAATAACAACTCTCCTTTGTTGAATCACATCATTAAACCTGTCAATTGATCCAAACGGTATATGGAACTGGAATTAGTGAAAGTGATATTTATGGACTAAAGTAAGGCGACGCTGGATAGCCTCAACAGTTAGCCAAAGCGGGTGGTGCCTGAAGGAGGAACCGTCGAAGTGTCAGCAGGGAGGTAGATGGATCATGTTTTGGACAGGAATACTTAGTAATGTCGATAGGTTGTTTCAATTCATTAGAAATAATAGAAATTATATCAATTACACTGGTTTAGAGTTTGAATCTGTGTTTTTTTTTTTTTTTTTTTTTACTAATTTTCAAATTTCTAAACAGTTTTGCTCTATCACCTTTATTTCTTTTGCTCTTTTAACATTTTATTATACTGTATATAAATTCAAAATATGCTGTGTTTATTTTATCTATTACAAAGGCATGTTACAGAAAAATAGCATAGATACCTCTGTAGCTATGTTGTTTTTTCTGTAACACACCTTTGTAATTGACAAAAATGAATTCTTTGAATAATCTCATACATACACATCATAGTATTTGTCGGCAGTCAGAAGTGAGTTTTTGTGTGGATCACGCAGGATCAAAGCGTAGGCCGCAGAAAGGTGGCCATTATGTAAGTTATTTTTTTAAAAAGAACACAAATTTTAAATAAAGAACACAGCATCCTAAACAGGACATCTGGCGGCTTTGAATGCGTGTACATATATACATTTACGTACATATATACATTTGCGTGCATATATACATTTACGTACATATGTACATGCATAAACTAGAGGTGATGAGTGAAAACGGATTTCATATCTGAAATCAACACCAAAAAATTAGGTTAAAACCATTATTTTTATGCTTGCCTATTTTTTGTAAACCAGTGTTATTGTTGCACCTCACGTTCAGTTTTTTTTGGCATTTCTTTAAATAAATTATTGTTTAGTTAGTCGTTGGCCTTCATTTATTTATCCTTATATATGTTCAAATTGAATTTTTGAGATGATTGCATAAAAAGTGGATCGGTCAAAATGAAAATGTTCATATATTCAAGCAGAAACTCAAACTTATTTTATACTAAAAGACCTAAAATTTCCGGATATTTCTCATGCACAAATGACATATTTAAAAAAGAAAGTGTTTTTCAGCCATTCGTTTTATGATTAAGATATTTTTCTTATTTGGATAAAGTGTTGAGAGAAACTTTATCGTGATTATATTGAATCAATTGCTGCTTCTAGGAAAGTCACTTCACTATGTAGTGCTAGACAATTTTTTTCGTCTATCTTGTGCATTTATAAATCTACCATTTGTCAATGCATCGAATATTACTGACACATTTAAACCACTGTAACATCAGCAGATAACGAGTGTTGACATTTTGTCCACAAATGAATGCTTTAAAGATGACGGATGATAAGTTGCATATTCGCCATATTATGCTCTATGGATTTCGGAAAGGAATAAACATCTGCTGCGACAAAAAAAAAAAAAAACGTTCAGAACATCTATTTGGATCGTGCCCCAGCTTTTCGGACAGTCAAAGAGTGGCTCGGCAGATTTTAACCACGTTCCGAGCGACCTTCCGACGTCGATGAAAACGATCTGCTTGCCATCGTTGAGAATAAAACGAAGATTTCAACGGAAGAGATAGCTAAGAGTTTTAAAATCATTATCTCAACTGCCTTTCGCCATTTGAAGAGATTTCATTTCAACAAAACCGGTCGACTTTTGGCAAATCTAAACGGTGTCATTTTCCACAACGACAACGCAAGACCGCATGTTACAAAACAGACCTTGCAGAAGTTTCAAGAGTTGAAAGGCAGAAACCGTCTGACATCCACCATATTCTCCAGACTTTCATTTCTTCCTCACTCAATATAAATGACAAAACATTTGGCTGTACAGTGAGTTGAAAACTACCTCACGACATTCTTCCAACTACAAAATACGAAGTTTCTACGAAAATGGCACCAACAAACTTAATTGAATGAAGGAAAACAGTTAAAACAATGGGTACGATGTATTTTGATTACTAAATGTTTTTTTTTGTTTGTATGTAAAATTTTGTTTTTAATTTTCTAATCGGACACGGATTTTTGCAGTGATATAATATATAAAATGCAGTGATTTCGTCGTTATTTTTGTAAAAAGTAGAATCATTGAAAATTTCTTGATTTTTGTTGAATATGAGTGAGTATGAGGTTTGATTATTTTAGACATTTGTAATGTGAATTAAATTAAATTAAAAACTTCGTCTATAATATAATTAATTTGAAATGCTGAAAGTCAAATAATTAGATTTGTTCCTAATTGTCTTTTTGAGATCTTGGAGATAAAATTCAGAGTTAGTCTTACTGACATATTTAGTGCAATATGACGTAGATAAATAAGATAAAATATATTGAAGCTGTCGCAAGTAAGGGGAGTGGAGTGTAATCTACTTTCTGCAAATTGTATCGGTGTCATTTGACATCTCGGTTTATTACGGAGAGTATTTAGTTTGTTCGGTTTGAAAGATACAATTAGTGAGAGTAAATTCGGTGGTTGTCGCCTTGTATTAAGTGGAGGTTCGTTGAATGCGTTACTAATTAGTGGAACTAGTTTAGAAAGTTTCTTTTGAAGAAGTGAAAAAAATATTTATATTATGATTAAAATCAGGCACTGTGGCTATACGTAGGTCGTATTTTGTTTTTTTTTGGACTAAAGGACTATTTCTAGTGTGCTTGTGGAAGTTCTTTAATAGATCCTTTGGTTATTTTTATAGAGTAATTTCTGTTGAAGAATTGGTTAATTGCTGACCATGTATATATATATTACTAGTCTTTAAGATCCAAACATATTCTTTTAATGTGTAAGCATTGGCTATAAATTATGGATCGTTAGCTATCAAAATTTTAAATAATAGTGACTGCCTGTAGGCTTGCAATAAAGTGATGTAGATATCGTATTGTTAGTGAGGTTCACTAATACGTCTAAAAATTAATACTTGAATATTCTATCATAAATCTAATGTTCTTGTGGATATGTTTATTAAATTCATGTAAGGCGTTAATATATCTATATATGTATTGATTCATATATATATATATATATATATATATATATATTAGATAGAGATAAAGTGAGTGATATATATATTAGATAGAGATAGAAATTGATATATATATATATATATATATATATATATATATATATATATATATATATATATATACAGAGAGAGAGAGAGAGAGAGAGGGAGAGGGAGAGAGAGAGCAACGGAGAAATACAAGGCAGTTTAAATGAGTAGAAAGTCAAATCAAGTAGAAGAAAGTAAATTTGAAAAGGGAGGAATCGGAAGGAAGAGTTGATAGATAAAATGGCCCGCCTAAATTGAACGGGAAGATAGACGACGTAATGGACAGAAGAAAGGGAAGTAGAATGTGATGTAGAAGCGACATGCAGAAATGTAAATTTATAAAGAGTGAAGCAGAGGGAAGAAAAGAGCAATTGATAGATAATGCAGGTTTGAATCGTTTTCATAGAAAGACAAGACGATAGGAACGCGAAAAGCTAGATAGAAATATAGTAAGTTAAGCTAGAATCGACGGTCAGGTAAGGAAGTAAACTGACAAAAGAAGGCAAGCTGGAATCTAGAGTTTAGATGGAAGGAGATAGATATGAATCAAGAGAATTTGGTGGAACTGACAGAAAAAGTTGACAGGAATACAAGGCGGCAAGCTGGAATCGAGAGGTAGCAAGAGAAGAATACATGTAACAAATCGTTAGAATGGGGAGTTGATAAGAATACAAGAAGGTATGTTTTAATCAGCAGTTAGGAAGACAAGCTGATATGAACACAAGGCGACAGGGCGCACTCAAATGGTAAATGAAGTTACGCATTATCGACACAGAAAGGAATTTGGTAGGAACATAAGAAGTTATGATGAAATCGACAGCTAGAAAGGCAAGTTGATAACAATAAAACTCAGTAGGCTGAAATCGATGATCAAAAAGGGAGATTGATAGGAATAATTCATGATGGAATTGATAGTTGCAAAGAGAAGTTGAGAACAATAGTTCGATAGAATAGACAGAAATGGCAGTCGATAGATAGAATAGAAGGAATCGGTGGTTAGAAAGGCAAATTGATATAAATCTAAAACTGTAGGCTGAAATCACTGAGAAAGTTGATGGGGGAACAGAAGACAAGATCCACGGTTACAAAGTAAAGTTAATCGGAATATTAAAGGTGATGGGAGATTAAACTGTTACAAAGGGAAGTAGCAAGGAATTATATATAGCAGGATGTAGTTAGACAGAATCAGAAGAGTCGCCAACTACAGAAGGCAGGGTGAAATTGATGGTTAGAGTTGTACAGATTGAAACCATATTTTAGGAAGAGAACTTAACATGAAAGGAATTAATGGGGAAAAACGAAGGAAATAGTAACACAAGAAGGCATGTTGATATCAATGGTTTCAAAGGTAAGTTAAAAATGTTATATTGGGAGACATTAGGGAATGGCCGAACAGAAAAGATAGTCGACATGAATAGACTAAGGCAAGATTAAATAGGCAGTTGGAGAATCAGCAACATTAGAATAAAGCAGTGTGCAAATCAACAGTCAGAAAGGGAATTTGATAATACAGATATACGGTGTTGAATTGATGGGTAGGAAGGGGATTAGAATAGTAAATGACTGGAAGGGATTCACTGAAAAGGAGGTCCTTATTGACAGAAAAAGTCAGGGTGGAATCGACAGTTAGAGAGGGAAGTTGTTAGGAATATAAGAAGGCAGATTGGAATCGACGAGCAGAAATGGAAATCGATAGAAAAAGCAAACTGGAATCGACGGACTGAAACACATACTGATAGGGAGTGAAGTCGGTGAGGAATTTACGGTTAGAAAGAAGGCATGTTGATAAGAATACTACAAGTACATCCGCAGATAAACATGTATATTTGTAAATGCAAGTATCGGTCAAAAAGTAACGCGTGTTCTAATTTTGAAATTGTAAGAATTCTTCTGGATACCTTTTATTACTCTTTCAAATAGCTGTCGTTATGAACATATATAGAAATCAAAGAAAAGTCACGATTTTTGTTTTTGGAAAGAGAAAGTATCTAAGGATTTACAGAACGTTATGGAAAATTTGGAAAGGCAGCATTTCAGGTAAGCACAATATGATATGACTAGAGATTTAATAGTACTCCTAAAGAGAAAGCGGAAACTGATCTTAGTGACAGACCCATAGTGGCGGATAGAAATATTCTCATTCAAATGTAGTAGCTTTTGTAATGGCTTCCTGTAATTTAATGGTAAAAGCGCACCTTGCCTTTATTTAGGTGATTACTCAGATTAAAAAGGGAATTCGGATTTGATTTCTGTTGAGAAGCACATTTGCCAACTCTAGGCCAGTAAACATTAATTTCACTATTGTAAAAACATGAATGTCGCCGTAAACAGGTAACCGCGGAATATAACATTCATAGCAATAAGAAATTATGACGGATTATAAAAATCCATTTGTTGCTTTAAATTACTATTAATGCCTCTAGTACGAAAATAAACTCAAAAGATATAGACTTTGAAAAGTTCGACCGAAAGATGTGCATTGATATAGCGTAATTGAGTCTTACTGTTCTGTAATGGCTTAGAGTAGTTTAAAGGTAAAGCACTTTCAGCTTATTTAATAAAAGTCCAGTAGACATTAATTTCATTGCTTAAAACGTGACCCCACTAAATATAACATTCATAGAAATCTATTAGTTATATATATATATATATATATATATATATATATATATATATATATATATATATGTGTGTGTGTGTGTGTGTGTGTGTGTGTGTGTGTGTGTTAGTACAGAAGTAACCCTATAATTAATTGGATTTTAAAAAATTTCAGATAACTTTACTGAGTTATATAGTAGGATGTTCTACTTTTTGAAAAAGAATCGAAATAATGTTTTAAACTAATGCTGTAAATGAAGTGTATTGTGATTTTAAAAATTCTTATTTTCATTCATGGATTGTGACGAAATACTTTTGTTCATCTTGACAAGATACTGCTGTTTTTTTTATGTCGTTGTTGGCTTTCCTATCATGGATGCCCCATTACACACACAACGCACACACACACACACACACACACACACACACACACACACACACACACACACACACACACACACACACACACACACACACACACACGGGGCTTCAGCAACGTTTGGGTGGCACTTAATCTGAAATTCATTATTTTATTCTTTCCTTAATGTTGCGTTCATTTTCTGAGTTCATACTAAATTGTCCTGCTTAAAATATTTCGTTTCCAGCTAAATTCTTCACATGGTGAAGACAGGAATGAAAAATTCAATAAAGTTGAAATGAATTTTATTTAAAAGTTACTCTGATTTTCTATAAAGTAATTTTTTCGATATTTTTATATTTTCAACTGACATCGAAAGTTTATTTTTTCCACCTTAGATTAGTGAAGTGAACTATTCTAATATCTGGAATAAAATAAAAAAATGTAAAAAATATAAATTGGAGTGGATATCAAATTTTGTGTAGATAAATAATTTACATAACTTTGTTTATTTATCATTTAGAAAAAAATAAACTGAAAAATTTCGCCTCGGATGCGTGTTTTGTTTAATCGGAAAAAACGAGAGCCTAATCGATAAATACTCAAAAATTGAAACAATTTCTGCTAATTCCATTCTATTGTAAATAGGTCTTTTAAAATTAGTTACAAAATGTGTAAAACTGTGACCGAAGTTTTTTTTCTGTTGAAGAAAATAACCGTGACACTTTATTTTGGAACATACGCATTTATTAAGAAAATTGTATCTACGAAATGAGTCACAGTTTTCTCTTGTGGCGTCTTGACAGTCTCCATTGATATGTTGCTGGTCGTTTGAGTTGGCAGAAACTGGATGAATGTAGTTCTGTTCATCAGCCAGTTATGTGCACTAAATATTTGATAAAGAAATGAATCTTAGTTCACATAACCAGCTAGCGATCAGAAAATTTTTTCTGTCTTGATTGCAGCTGTAATTGAAAGCGACGTCCAAGGATTCGTCCAAGTATGGTGATCGGGATATTTCATCTCACCTGTTGAAAAGTTTCTGCAATCTGAGAAAGTGTTGTTTACAAAGGCATGCATAAGAAACAAACTCTAGAGGACAAAGACAAAATATAAAGTTGTTTCACAAAATATTGATGAACCTGATTAAAAAATGTTCACTGTGTATTTATTGAAATAAATTTGATGAAAACTACTAACAAGTTTTAGGAAATATTGAAATATATTTGGGACTTTTGATGAAATTAAAGAGAAGAAATATTTATTTTGATCTGTAATAGTGCTTAATTACATAACCTAGAATGAATCATTAATTCTAAATTTCTTAGATAATTTATTACTTTTGTGTTAAGGTGACTGGAATGTAAAGAAATTTAATATCTGACTATTTATTAGAAGTATAAAGTGAAACGGTTGCATTTAAATACTCATTCATATTATTATATAAAAATAAATTATACGTAGAACGAACATTAATATTAGTTTGGTTAGCTGTTATAAAAAAGATAGTAAGGAAAATAAAAATCTTATTAGAGTGTTAATGATTTCGTTAGATTTTGTTTAATGGGATATCAATCCTGATGACTCATTTTACGCCAACCAGGTGAATACATATATAGCATATATGCATATACATATATACTTTATTTTTTTCCGATAGTTCTAGTAGTTCAGTTTCGTAGCTACAATTCATTTTCAATAGATTGTTTAACCTGTCAATTTGAATCGTTTAAACTAGTAAATATACATATACGTATACGTAACCAATTTTTAAAGGAATTTAAAAATTCGTATTTCTTTTATAAGTCCAGGGGCAAGATCTTTAAATAATGTTTTCATATTTGTGACATTGTGGTATTTACTACGTTTAAGCTGATAGCTGTTACGTTCAATTAGAATGTACGTAACGTAATCATTTATTGCAATGAGTGCATCAATGTACATCTTCGGGTTTTAGCTGGCGTATATGTGTTAGTCTTGTATGACCAGTACAAACTCTAGATAGCACAGTGTCCTCGCTTCGCCATTTTAGTAATTTTGTCTTTTCATGTCTGATGTTTGGTTGGTGTTCGTAAAGTTTCGTTTCTCAGAATGTATCCCATAATGTTTGCCATTTGCTTTTATACAGTCGTTAATTTTATTTTTAAATCTCTATACGGGATTTTATATTAGTTACTTGAATGTTACAGATTTTTTTCTAGTTCATCGACTTTCTCATTAACTTTATACCAACATGGCCCTGTATCCATGCTAAAACGATGAATTTTTGTATTTTAACCTGGCTATTATAAATCTCGAACATGTCCAACAGAGTAGATAATAGTTTGTTCATTTAGTGTAACCAGAGAGGATAGGGAGTATGTAAATACCATACAACGCTGCTATCAAAGGCCATTCACATGCCTTGCAGTTCCGCGTACCATTGGGATTCCGATCCGCCCACAAATGTTGGTTGTACAAATTTGTTATTCCATTTCTTCCAAATGTTGCCTCATCTGTGAACAAGATTGAAAAGACAAACAACGGATCGGCAGTTTGTGCAATAAACCATTGACAAAAGTTCTCTCGTGGTGAGTGATCAGATGGCGAAAGATACTGCACACGTTGCAAATGATATGGATACAGGAACTACTCTTGTGCTGATACCTGAATCGTTTCCAACAGCCTGTAGAATGTGTTCTTCGCAGTGAGGCGTACTAGCGGATCTCGGTCTTCCTCGATCCAAAATATAATATGTAGTGCCACATATTTGGTCTCAGCAATAAATGTTGGATGACTCGGCTGCATTCGGTTTGGAAACGCAGACTGACCCCGCCGTGTAGCTCCGTGTCCATAACCATTCACGTGGCCGTATGTAAAAATCATATCTGCCTGCTCACGATATGAATATCGTGCCATTGTTAAAAGGAACATTTCTCTGTTAACTCACTACTACAGACATTATACGGCGAGTACAGACTACCCACGAATCACAAATATAACCTAAATAACGTAAGTTTTCTTTAAAATTAATAATTCAAACAATAATGGTTTGCAGACGTATGTTTATAGCGAGTTTGGCTTGAGGAACCCGCCCAGAAGTTCGTAAAAAATATTTCGATAAACCTTAGATATATGCACACACACACACACACACACACACACACACACACACACACACACACACACACACACACACAGATCTCTCTCTCTCTCTATATATATATATATATATGCACACACACATACACACATATATGTACTAACACACACATAGACACATATATATGCACAAACACACACATACATGTATATATCATGGTTGTTCAAGGTTTCTTTCATCATTCTCATACACACATATATACATGCACAAATACACACATGTACATACATAAATACACACACAAAACGCACACACATAATATATGTATACACGCGTATATACATGCACAAATACACACACACACACATATATATATACATATATATATATGCAGATATCTATATCCACACATATATTTGCAGAAATACACACACACACACATATGTATATATCTATACACACGCATATATATGCTGAAATGCACACACATATGTATATGTCTATATATGCACACATATATACATGAGGAAATACGCACACGTATGTATATAGCAATATACATACATATATACATGCACAAATACACACACACATAAATATATATATTTATATATCTATATACATAAAGGGTGCGATGGTTAAATTGTCGCCCTTTTATATTTTTAATTTAGCGCATGTGCGTTGTTTGTTTTTGATTTTGTCGACTGCATAGTGTAGTAGTGTCATCTGTATATCTATATCTATCTATCTATCTATCTATCTATCTATCTATCTATCTATCTAGCTAGCTTGCTAGCTAGCTAGCTAGCTGTCTATATGTCTATATATACGTCTATATATACATTTATATATTTACATCTATATATATGTATATATATGTATACATATACATTTATATATACACATCTATATATACATATATATATACATATATATATGCACACATTTATATATATGTATATATATATGTATATATATGCACATATGTATATTATACATACATATTTACATACATATATATATGTATATATATATATATATATATACATCTCTATATATATATATATATGCATATATATGCATATATGTATACACATTTATATATATGCAATATATCTATATCTATATATATCTCTCTCTCTCTCTCTCTCTCTCTCTCTCTCTATATATATATATATATATATATATATATATATATATATATAAACACCATACCAAAAATATGCTAGGAAATCACGAAAACCGCACCTGCCTACAATAACATATCTAGTTAATGTCTACTTTGTTTACACGAAAAAGTGGCAATCATCTCCCACTCTCAACAAAAAGAATTACTAAACCAAAAATCGGAAATAATAATTTCAAAATGCAGACACGAAAATAAATATCTACTATTACATTTCATATCAAACGGATAATACCTACAAAAAAAAACTAAGGACAGACGGGAATGAAACTACCGGGAAAAAATGGTAGAACACTAATACGTAAAAACACCCAAATCACCGAAACATAGCTAGCAACACTAACCAACACTACCCCACCAAACACAACCACTACTATCTCAATTAACACAGATCGATAAAACTATCAGCACTGTTACCTACACTAACATCATTCCTGCGGACATGGCCAACACCATGACAGTTGGTGCAACCATCAGAAGAGATAAAACCATTAACTTTTCAAAATTATTACTTTATAAAGACTACTATTACTTTCGCTATTAATATTGTTGTTACCACTTTATATACCTACCGAAAATAACTACTACTATTATTTTCACTATCAGTAATGCTGTTAGCACTTTAGGAACTGTCACTTCGTAACCATCTCTACCACAATTAGTGCTGTTTTCAACTTTGTCATTGTTATTATTATTATTATTATTATTTTCATCATCATTATGATGGTTACCACAACTATTATCATAATTACCACTGTCATTATTGTCACATTTTTTTCATTATATTTCGTTTCCATCATCGTTAAGGCTAAATTTACTGTTAACACATCAATAACTATTACTAATATATCAATAATAATAGGGATGTATGTGCACGTCTGTACGTGTGTATGTGTGTGTGACGAAGTGTAAGTTTGTCTGACGGCGTAGGCAGCCTACCTGGAAAGCGTTAAGAACACCCCCACCTGCTCCTTGTTAAAAGAACATTGCTACATATAATAAACGCTACAGTCTAAACACCGAAATAGAATTTCAATTGGGTATATATGTATGCTCGAACTGCACCTAATCTCGGATTGTTTATATGGGTGTGTTTGTGTGAACTATAAATACGTACACCTGTATGTATATGTGTCTGTGTGCCAGAGTGTCGTCCCAAACAAACCCAGAAGAAAATACCCCTTCCCACCCTCAAACGTAATCAAGCATAAATAGATCAAATTTTAAAAAATAAACCAGTTTGATTATAGCAAACTCATATCCATACAACTGAATATATATCTATAGATATATGTATACATCTATACATCGGCGTAGATGTGGCTGCGATTCAGGGAACACACTTTATTTGTGTGGTTGATGCTGGTATGCTGTTTAGCTGTGTTGTTGTTTATTCAGCATACCGTGACCAGCTGGCCAGAGGTATTTTCTTGCTGGTTAAACGTACCCTGGATGCGAGGGTGAACCTTGTTGTTGTCGATGCGAGGGGCCCGTTAGTAATGGCTGATATTGCCGTGAACAATAGTTCGTTTCGGGTCGTTGCGGTTTACGCGCCCAACAATCAGAGGGAGCGTGTCTCGTTTTTCCGTCACTTAAGGCTCTTCCTGATTGATTCTTCGCGTTTACTCTTAATGGGGGACTGGATACCCCCCTGGATCCCAAAATAGACAGAGAGCGGGAAGATATTGGGAGGTCATCGGGCGACGGATACCGGGTCGATCATCTTAAGGGGAAGATGTGGACATGGGCACTTAAGTGGCCGTCTTCTCGGCTAGACAGCTACCTGGATAGAATGTTAGTAAGGAGGGCCGATATAGACTGATTAGATTGTCCCACGTTTCACTGGTTAGGCTATTAGGACCGGATGGCGTTAGATATTAGGCCTAAAATGGCTGGATGTTGGAAGTCCAATCTGTCTTTACTGGACAGGCGGGACTTCCAGCAACAGCTAATTAGACTAGTACAGCGGGAACTATTGGGACAGTTATTAGGAATCTACCATTGTCCTCCGGTGCGCTCTTTCTAGGACTTTGTCGGCGAGTTGACGCCTCGTATCGCTCCCGATAATCTCGTGCTCATCGATCTTGCATACGCGTGCGATAATGTGTCGCCCCCATATTCTGGAGAGAAACGAAAGGTGTTGCTGACGCTTCTAGCCGGCCACATCTGGACGACGCAAATGAAGGAATCTTGCTATGCAAACGCTATTCTCATCAAGCTCTGTGATCCCTCCGCCTGGTTAAGTTAGACATTATTTGTTTTCCTAGTTAATGTGAATAAGTGGCCTGCTCCCTGGATTTCTCTTTTATGATCCATGATTCCTAACCCCCTTAGTTTGTTTTTGTCCCCCATTTTCACATCTCGGCTGGGTCAGAATTTCACATCTCGGCTGGGTCAGAATTTGATTTTCCCATTTCGTCATTTATTTTTACACTTCCCTCAAAATTAGTGAGTGTGCCTCTTGAGTCTGCACACCGACAGAATGCAGCGGTCACTCTTATTATTGTTTTGTTTTAGTTTGTTTGTTACAATCTTTTGTTAGTTTACTGGGTTCATCCCCTTCCCCGGGTCATTTCATGTTTTAATAAATTTTTATATATTTTATAGAGACATTATGAATTTTTTATATCATGGGGTGTTTTGTAAATCCCCTGTGAATATGTGGCATTGTGCTATATGTAGAATTGAATGGTGAAGGATGAGTTCATGTGGTAAATGGAGAAACTGTATTAGATGAATGGGTCGTGCTTGTGATTAACTAAGACTAGGATAGTTAGTGATGACCAGCTTCACGCCATATATACACATCTATTTCTTTTCCTCTCTCTCCCCACTCTCTCTCTCTCTCTCTCTCTCTCTCTATATATATATATATATATATATATATATATATACATATATGCACAAATACACACTCACATATATACTACATTTGAAAAGTTTGAGAGAATCCCTGGTAATTTTTTAAATTGGCCCCAAATGTAGTTGTTTTGTACTTTAAATAAGTGAAAAAAGTGAGACATGATATTTTATTACAAATTTTATTATGAGAAAAAGAAAAAAATATGATTAAATCCTCCTTTAGCCTTGATTACTACAGCGCAAATTTTTGGCATTCTTTGCAAATGTTATGCAAATGTTTAACAAAGCATAAGTTTGCTAATTAATTCTATTCTTTTTCAATGACTAAGATCTCTTTTTGATTTCTTTTTCACTATTCTTTTAAGTTCATCCCATCATAATTCTGGGGCTGGCTTCAAACTTTTGAACTGTAGTTCACACACACACACACACACACACACACACACACACACACACACACACACACACACACACACACACACACACACACATATGCACAGATACATACACACATATACATGCATAAATACACACACATATATATACATCTATACGTATAAATAGACATATTTATATTTATGCCCATATACACACACTTATATGTGCGCAAATACATACACACACATGCACAAATACACACATACACACGCACACATATACATACATTCATATATATATATATATATATATATATATATATATATATATATATATACTTTGTGCCCGATGAGCTGGAAAAAACTGTGAAAACTTAAGTCGAACACGTAAACATAGGTATTTGTATATCTATATTTATTAATATATATCTTTGCTCTGTCTAACCACATCGAATACTGTTATGGCTACACCTAATGAATAAATGTAGAAATTTTTAAAGGAGGTACACTACACGATTTAGGTAAAAAATGCACCTGGTTCGCCAATATTATGAGGAGGAACCAACAAAAACTTTTGATATTACGAGGTACAGTTTGGGCGGTCTGGCTTAGTAGCCAATAGCTATGACTTAATCTAGGACCAAGACCTGAGCACGTCTTTCTTGGAAGTACCGTTGTTGCAGTAGTCATCTTATATATATATATATATATATATATATATATATATATATATATATATATATATATATCATTGCCGGTGGGCGTATCTTTTTCTTTAATAAGATATCTTGAATATTCTGGCCGGTAGACGAAAATAGAAGATACTGTTTAGTAAATGAACGTATCGATTACTAAAATATAGTATCCACTAAAGACATTTAAAGTGATAAAATCTGTCAGATCCATAAATAAAGTAATCCATTACTTATTTAGAAATGTTTTAAGTTTGGATCCGAAACTGAGCAGATATGAACTTTCGAGTGTTGGGGCAAGACCCTTCGTGACCGAATCTGTCTATCAATGATTTCTTCGGCTAATGGGAACGCATATATATATATATATATATATATATATATATATATATATATATATATATATATATTGTCCTGGGTATGACGATAAACTAAACCCGGCAGCAAGTCTTCTGATCGGGAGAGGAGAGGATTTGGGGAGCGTGGAACCACCTTTCAATTGCTGTTGTCCCAGGTCCACCCTGACCCGGGATGTTAGCACCTGTTCGGGTCCCAGCTATGGGCAAATAGTACCTACCAGCGCTGATCTTATAGAACACGACTGGTCTAAGAGATGGAAAACAGAAGGCTATTGTCTGCTTCGTCTGTGGCATTTATTTGCATCCACCGAGTGTATCAATAATTTCGAAAAGTATGCACAGGTCCTCACCACTTTAATCAAAACACTTGTGTGGATTTTCTGGTGGTTTACCCTGATTCGTTCATTCTTATCCACACAGTTCACTGGCAAGGTCCGCTGGTGAGAGAGTGAAAGCGACGGGGTCAGGTAAATGATATTACTGGAAGGCTCTTGCTGGAGTCTGCACTGTGGAAGACCGATGGGTGATGGCCGTTGGTGGTCTGAAAAGGCCACTGAACTCCAAGAAGCTTCACATAGAAAGAATGTAAAGGTCCTCAGAAAAGTGTTGTTGCTCCAATGTCCACGACAGATGATGAAACTCTCTTGATGGATAAATCAGACATTTTGGATCGCTAGAAAGAGAACTTCGGTTAGTGATAAGAAAGCCATCTCATCAATTGTGCAAAATCCCGAAATTCCGGAGTTGTCTTTTGAACCTACCTATCAAGCAGATCTCATCTGGACAATCACCTACTCCTAAGGATTCTATTCCACCTAAAGTATATAATCATGGTGGCCAAATGTTGGTAGAAAGGTTGCATCTCCTTTTCGTGGAGATATGGAAGGTAGGCTGTGTCCCAGAGGATTATAAAGACGCCTCTATCAAACACAAGGGTTCCAGGTGTGTCTGTGATAATCATCGGGGGATATCACTACTTTCAATTGCAGGCAAAATCCTAGCTAGATTGATTCTAAACAGAATCATTATACACCTTGTTGACGACATCTATCCTGAATCGTAGTATGGTTTACGGTCGGGTCGTGGCACCATTGATATGAGATTTTTTCTTCAAGTTGCAGAAAAGGTTCGTGAGGAAAACAGGAGTTGTACATGGTGTTTGTGGACTTGGCGAAGGCCTTGACAGTTCTTTGTTAAGTCTTGAGGAAACTCGACATCCCAGAAAACATGCTAAAGGTGATCATCTCCTTTCATGAAAGAATGAAAGCTAATATCGTGTCTGATGGTATGATGTCAGAATCCTTTGATGTCACAAATGGAACCAAACAAGTGTGTGTCATGGCTCCTGTTCTTTTTGCCCTTTTCTTGGTGATGCTGAAATATGCATTCGCAGACACAGAGAGCGGTGTTAAGTTTCAGTTTCGAACAACTGGTGGACTCTTCAATCATCAGATCTTCAAAGCCAAGACTCATTTTCGTACGCAAATTAATCTTGATTGCGACATCCTTTGAGGAGACCCAGCATCTAATAAATCGTTTCTCTGCTGCATGTTAAGCCTTTGGTCTTACACTTAGCACAAAGAAAACTGAAGTAGTGCACTAACCTTGTCCTACTCCGAAGCAATTCTGTGGTGTGAAACAAAAATCACCAGTCTATAAATTTCCAGAGAGACTACTGAAAGACCTGTTTAACAAGTAGACCTGTTTAACAAGTGTAATATTGGAGGAATCAAGACTTTCCTCATACAGTCTCAGTTGCGGTGGACTGGTCATGTCTTGAGAATGTCTGATGACAGGCTACGCAAGATCCTAATGTGCAGACAATTAGATCAGGGCTACAGGAATGTAGGACGTCCATGACTTGGATAGAAAGACAAGTGTAAGAGCAACTTGTCAGCTGTCAATATACCTCATATCACTTGCGAGCGCTTAGCCTTGGAGTGGGTTGAGTGGAGATCAACGTGTTTTAGTAGACTCAGTGGTTTCAATCTTGCTCGTCTGAATGGTTTTCAAGAAGCGAGAGCAAGATCTAAAAGGTCAGCCAATCTAACAGTGAGCTCATCCCGCAATCCTCACTCTTGCACCATATACGGCCTCCTTTGCAAATCCCTTGCGGTTCTTAAGTGCCACTTAAGATTATCACACAAAATTCATAACCGAATCAATTGTTTAAGTTGTCAGATCCTCATATATCGAAAGCGACGGGAGAGTCCATTATATATATATATATATATATATATATATATATATATATATGAATTATTCACACAAAACTAATGCAAAGGTTAATGATTTAAATGGCGAGACATCCATCATCGCAAACAATTCAAATAGTATACAAAAACCTCCAGATCCGTTATGAATGAATTGATCCTTGTTTATATAAATTTATGCTTTATGATTTTAAATTTTTAAAGTGTTTGCGTTTATACCAAATATGGTAATGAACAAATTTTTTTACTGGTAAATTTTTTTGTCAAAGTGGCATGAACTATATTGTTCAATAATTACAGTAATGTCGCAGTAAAAAAATTTGTTTATCACCATATTTGGTATAAACGCAAATACTTTAAAAATTTAAAATCAAACTCAGCGTTGATTTGGCGCGTTCCAAAACCAATAACTCATTTTCAATAGCATTTTCGGATACAACAAACATATATTTTCGTTGTCCTCTTATTACTAAGAGAAAAAAACAAGAACAACATCTATTCTATACCTGAAGATGTCTGTAGGAACAGACGAAAGCTTGTAGTAAAAAATAACAACTAATACGGCATAAATTTATATAAACAAGGATCAATTCATTCATAACGGATCTGGAGGTTTTGTATACTATTTGAATTGTTTGCGATGATGGATGTCTCGCCATTTAAATCATTAACCTTTTGCATTAGTTTTTTGTGAATAATTCATGTATTTGTAAATTGATTGCACGTTTATTGTAATATATATATATATATATATATATATATATATATATATATATATATATATATATATATATATATTCATGCACGTTTCATTAAATAATATAGACAAGTGTTGTCTATTTATTTTATGTAATTTTTTTTCGTAACGTCTGATAAGTTTAATAACATTATCGTTGAACGAAGAAAGAAATTCACAATATTGATCCATATTTTTTTAATACAATGTAAGCTTTCGGCTTACATAGGCCATTATCAAAGATGTCAATTACAACATATTAAACAATATACGGACACGACAGTAGTGAGAGTCTGTGAATGTTTACATAGATGATTTCTAAGCAACGATAAACACGCGCATATAAGACGCTAGAAGCGAAAATCGCACCGCATCTCATGACGTCACACATGGCCCCACGAGAGTGAATTGTAGAAGTATGGGAAGCCGTTGGTATAAACCAATGGCTTCTGTTACCAATTATAGACATTTAAGAATATTTGTAGAGGTGACATAATTGATTTTGTTTAGGTTGGGTTTCAACTGTTTGATGTATAATGTATGTTATTTTAAATGCCTAAAAATGTTAGAGTTTTCATTCAAATGTAGTGTCAAGCATCGTGAAAGCGAGTTTGTGGTGTGATCAACATAAATATTATTTAATTCGTTGGAGATACACTCTCCCAAAGGGCACTTGAATTTATAAACTATGTTGGTTTTTTGCAAATCGCTAACCGGGGGAGAAGAATCATTGCGAAGTATTAAGTTGGATATACTAGATTTAGTGTAGTATATGATTAATTTAATTTTTTTGCTAGGATCTGTAGTTGATTATTATTTACTAATTTTTTTAGTATATTTTCATCTTGTTTATAATTAGTATGCATTTGATTACGATATAGGAGATTAATATATTTGAGATCAGTAGAAGCAGTATTATGTACTATTTGCTTAGTATTGAGATTTCTAAGAAAGCATCTTATTTGTTCATCAACTATATAGTTTGGAAAGCTATTATTAATAAGTGTCTGTTTTATATTCTTTAGTTCACTGTAAAAAATCTGTTTTGTGGATGAATTAGTTTCTGCACGATGTATTAGATTTTTTATAATTGCTATTTTGTAGTAATATGGGCATTCGCTCTTGTAGTTAAGTGTACATGAATTTATGCTTGTAGGTTTTTTGTATGGCGAAATAGTAAATTTGTTATTATTTGTGTTTATCAATATGTCAAGGAAGGGGATTTTATTATTAGTATTGAGTTTATATGTGAATTTAAGGACAGAATTATTTTGGAAACGTTTTTGAAGTTGAATTATTTCAAGGTAAGCCGTATATTCAGTCACCATCATAAGAAAGAAGGCAGACAACCACTTGCTGGCCATGGGAGTATAGTTTCGCTCTAGCAGAAACCCATTTACATTTTTTTGTTCTTTTCGTTTTTTAACTTTTTCTATTTTTTCCCTCCCCCCCGCCACCACTCAAAGGCATTTTGTCCCAATGATTCTCCTTATTTGATAGTTTAGTAAGAAATTCCGGTTCGAAAGTTAAAAGAAAAAAAGAAAAAAAGAAGAAGGAAAGACGGGAAAAATGGAAAATTAAATGTCTTTGACTAGATGCGAGGGTGCCTCGTCAGTATTCTAACGATGTTGTGACAGTATCTTTTTTTGCTTGATATATTGTCTGAAATTGGAATTGTTTTAGCCGCTCTCTAAAATGGAAAATTAAATGTCTTTGACTAGATGCGATAATAAATCCGGGTAACCGTATTTTCAATTTCTTTTTAGAATAGACAATGGGACTTATACTAAGTTAAAACTTAATGTGATAGGGTATAGCCAAGTGTGATCCAGGACTCCTTACCTGTTATCTCCCCCGAATCCTTCCCTCTTTTTTGTCGTTGTTTCTTTTGTGTTATCCGTAATAGGGTAGGTGCTCTCTTCTACCGCCCGGTCAACACTCCTCCCCCTTCTATTGGACATGAGTAGAGGCTTACACCTTGTTTCTTGTCTAGGAAGGGGTTCCCGGTACTGTTTCTCTCTCCGGCCTCTGTATTAGTGCAGCTCTGTTTCTCCTGTGATGTGTGCAGTCTGTGGCATCACCTCTTCATTCTGAGGGCACACGGCTGACAGTTCTCTGGTTGCTGTTTCCGACTGGTAGTTAGGAGCCCTAACTCTTGCGTAGCGTCTTGAGCGGCCGCTCTGATCAACAGTTGTATAATACCGGGGTGTTTGTAGTGCCATGTCGCGCATGGAAAGGTGTCCCTGCAGTCACCTCCGGTGGGCAGCCCTGAGGCCACATAATGATGCAGATTTTGCCAACTCCTCTCTGCCCGCGTCACGGTCGAAACTGTCTGTTTCTTTTTAGGAAGGGCCTTCTCATCTTACAAACAAAATTCAACATGAGTTACAAAACCGAAAGATTAACCCTAAACCAACCTCTCAAAAACCACCTAAACCCCTCAACATTTCGTTCTCTAACATCCGGGGCATTAGGACAAACTTCTGCAGTCTGGAATCTTTCCTCACTGCAAACGGCCCGGATGTACTGGCTCTCTGTGAGACAAACCTTGTTTCATCTATCCCCTCTTCTGATCTCTCGATCCCCGGCTATCTTCCTCTCCTCAGAAAAGACTCTCTAACCCACATGCACGGTCTTGGTGTCTACGTCTAGGAACATCTCCCTCTGGCCAGAGAGTCCTCTCTCGAATCGCCTGACCAGTCATACATGTGTCTCCGACTCTCTCTCCTCAATGCGGTAAGCTATCTCTTCTTCCTTTACCGCTCTCCATCCTCTCAAGACTGTGAGATACTTGATAGCATTTCTGACAGCATAGACAAGGCTCTCTCCCTCCACCCGTTTGCTCACATTTTTGTGTTTGGTGACTTTAACGCCCATCACACCTTGTGGCTTAAGAATGCTACTACTGACCATGCAGGCATTCAAACGCTTAATTTTTCAATCTCCCATTCCCTCACACAGATAGTTAACTTCCCCACTCGTTTTGCCTTCAACCGGGAAGGTAAAGCCTCTCTACTCGACCTGTGCTTTACCTCCATCCCCGAATCCTGCAGCGCCTCGCATAGGAACCACTACTTCCACCTATACCGTAGCGACATGTCTGACTGCAATAGACGTCTCTTTGCCTCCGCCCCTAACGAATGTAAGCGTGTCCTCAATGATGCTAAGTCACTATTTGCGGCTCGAATGAAGGAACGTATTGCATCTCGCAAATTTGGCTCCAAAGATTATTGGCGTCTCTGCAAGAGCGTATTGAACAATTGCAAAACCTCTATACCTCCTTTATTCAACCAGTTCGAAGTCCTGACCTCCTCTATCGACAAGGCTGAATGCTTTGCTCGGAAATTTTCATTCAATTCGACGCTCGACTCTTCCGGTGAACCCATACCCGACTTCCCTCTTAGAACTGAGGCCCTATTGAGTGGGTTAAACATAACCCCATCTTTGGTACTGGGCGTTATCTCTAATTTAGATCCCAACAAAGCTAGTGGTGGAGACGGGATACCAGCCATTGTCTTGAAGAAATGCGCGCCTAAACTCGCGCCCGCCCTTTCGAAACTATACAACTACTGCCTCAAGGAATCTTGTTTTCCTGACTGCTGGAAGTCCTCTTCGATCGTTCCTGTCTTCAAGAACTCCGGCGACCCCTCTGACCCTTCCAACTAACGTCCTATCAGTCTCCTTCCCCTCTTCGGCAAAGTCTTCGAAGCTCTAATCAATACCGGGGTAGTTAACCAACTCACATCTCATAATCTGCTCTCAGACAAGCAATATGGTTTCCGCTTTGCCCGATCTACAGCCGATGTGCTTACAGCCATCACTGAAACAGTCTACCGAGCTCTCCAAAATAACGGGGAAGCCCGAGCCGTGGCACTTGACATCTCCAAAGCATTTGATAGGGTTTGGCATGCCGGCCTTCTTCGCAAGCTCCAGGGTTATGGCATTTCGGGTCGATTATATAACCTAATACAATCATTCCTGTCAAACCGTGAATTGAAGGTCGTTCTCAACGGATTCTCCTCCAGTTCCTATCCCACGAACGCAGGTGTTCCTCAAGGCTCCATCCTAGTCCCCACTCTATTCCTTATCTACATAAATGACCTTCCTGACGCCATAACTTCCCAAGTTGGCATCTACGCGGATGACATCACAATTTATTCCTGCCTCAAAAACAAATCTAGTCTCGCTGACAAAACTCACCTGGCCGTGCGTCTCGAAAAGAACCTCCAATCGATTGTGAACTGGGGCATGAATTGGCTGGTCAACTTCAACGCTTCTAAGACAAAACTGATCTCTATTAATCACCATAGAGAGCCTTCCCTTCCCTCCATTAGAATGTCTGACGCTCAACTTCTCGAGAGTAACTCTCTGCGGCTGCTCGGTCTCACATTGACTGCTGACTGAGATGGAATAAATACATCGAGTCAATTGCCTCGTCCACTGCAAGGAAAGTTGGCTCCCTGAGCCGCGCCAGGAAGTTTTTCTCCCCGGAGTCGATCCTCCAGATCTACAAATCCACAATTCTCCCTTGCATGGAGTATTGCTGCCATATATGGTCTGGTGCCCCTTCTGTTTGCCTCGGGGTTCTTGATAGGCTCCAGAGGCGGATATGCAATTTGGTTGGCCCTGCCCTGGCGTCTCGTCTGCAGTCACTTTCTCACAGACGCGCCGTCGCCTCCGTCTGTCTGTTCTACAAATACTTTCATGGAAATTGCTCCGAGGAGCTGCATTCGCTGGTTCCCAGACGTCATGAGTTCCAGCGCCCTACGAGGCTGGCATCCCGCTCACCCCCTCACTGTCGAAACTCCTAAATGTAGCCGTCTTCTACTCTAATAGCTTCATGTCTCGCACCTCTCGCCTGTGGAACTCCCTTCCCTTCTCCTGTTTCTCTTGCTGTAAATTTTCTGTAACCCCTTGCGACCTAGTGGCTTCCCGCCTTGCTTGGGGTGAAATGCTTAAAAAAAAACAAACAAACAAACAAAAAAACAAAAACAAAACTATTTTTAACCAATGGCTTCCCATACTTCTACAATTCACAATCGTGTGGTCATATGTGACGTCATGAGATGCGGTGCGATTTTCTCTTCTAGCGTCTTATATGCGCGTGTTTATCGTTGCTTAGAAATCATCTATGTAAACAATGACTGACTATCATCACTGTCGTGTCCGTATATTGTTTAATATGTTCACTGTTTTCGCGGGAAAACAGCATATAGCGTAATGAAAAATGCCAAAAACTTAACTAAAATAAAGTTTTATCGTCAAAATGCTTATGTTATTATTAAGATGAAAGACCAAAGTATTTTTTAATTATTTTTTGAAAGTTTTTAATCCTTTCTAACACGTTCGAAATTTTGGTTAAATTCTTTTGTTTACGTCATCGCGGCGTCACAGAAAATAACATATTTTTTTTTGCGATTTTTTTCCGTTGAAAACATATTGATTTGGAAATTCTTGTAAAAATCAAGCAATTGTCTGATTTTAATGAAATTTTCAGGGCTTATTCATAAATGAATGAAATTATTTTTTAAATATTTTTTTTTAGAAAATTTTGGTAAAAAATAGAATTTTTAAAAATATGTTGCCCCACATTTACTTAATTTAATGAAATTTCGCTGAAAACCTTTTTGGTTCCTGAATTTTTTTTTTTGTTAAACGTAGGAGTCTTTGGAGATGGTAAATAACCTACTTTATTTTTCAAATTTGAGCTATCTAATCTGCTCTGAATTGAAAAATAATGAATCCAATAAAACTATGATATTACTTAATTAGAAAAACTTTTAATTGCTTTTGTAAATAATTAATATTAAGGACATTATTGTCTGAAGAAATAATTTTTTTCTGATGAATAATTAATTTTTACAAGAATTTTTTCGTTTTTTAAGAAATTTTAATTATAATAATTTATAATAGTTTAAAATCGTGTAAAGCTCTGTATTAGGAGGGTTCCTCGAGGTGATGTAGTAATTAAGTGGAAAAAAAAATTTACGAGTCCAAAATTGCTAAGTTTAATAAATTTAGTTGCGCTACTTTTTTTAAAAATAATTTTTTATGTTGTATTTTTTTACTTAATACATTCCTTATTCCCATGTATGATATACTGAAATTGCCATTATTATAACGAGGTCACGTGATCTAAGGGTTTTGTCCCTTTACGTGGCCTTTTCATAACATTTCGTTTCTTACAGGTTGTATTTTCCGTTCAGCTTTAAAAGTGTAAACTTTAAATTTTAAAGTAATTTTTCTTTTTTTCATTTACTATTTCACTAAATAGTTTTATTTTATGTATTGTATTTTCATTAGTGTATGTCATACTCAAATAGAATAATTAAAAAAAAAACTCAGACTTAAAAATTATGTCATTTATGGTCATCAGTAGTATCTGTCATCGGTTCGTCATTCAACAATCCATCAATAGTTTGATCAGATGAACAGGACCGCTCGTTAATAATTGGTTGTATATTATTTTTTTATGCTATAAGTAAGAAAGATTTCTTTCAAATCAGATTACTTTAACTTTATTTTTTAAAATTTTACTAAAATAACGTGTCAGAAATTTTTAAAAATATTTTCAAAATCGATAAATTTGTGTTTGTTTACAAATTTCTTAAAATTAAGAAAATGGCCGATTTTAAGAAAATTTAAAAATTTGAATTTAAATTTGACAATCAAATGTATATAGTTTCTATCTGAAATACACCAGAATTGTTTAATTAACGGAAATCATAAATTTAATGATTAAACTTTTTTTTAAAGCTAAAATAAAATCTTCAAGAATGTTTTTTCGTTGTAAAAAATTCATTTTAAACTTAAATATAGAAAATTTATGCCGGAATAGTGGAGATACCTATTTAATATGTTGTAATTGACATCTTTGATAATGGCTTATGTAAGCCGAAAACTTACATTGTATTAAAAAAATATGGATCAATATTGTGAATTTCTTTCTTCGTTCAACGATAATGTTATTAAATTTATCAGACGTTCCGAAAATTTTTTACATAAAATAAATAGACAACACTTGTCTATATTATTTAATGAGATGTACATGAATGAAAAGATGCTGCCTAAATATACACAATATATATATATATATATATATATATATACGAGCACGATGCCAATACGCAAGACAATTTAATTCATTCGACTACAAAGGTTTTTTAGCTTTTTTATCCAACATGATCTATTTGCATTTAAATATTTTTTATTTTACAACAAAAGTTAAATCTCGCCGTAGAGTAAACTTTGTTTGCTAATCATACAATATCGTAATAAAAAAGTAGAATTTGAGGTAAGGAATGATTCATTTTAACATTTTGATCAGAGGAATTTCTAAAATGCTTTTCAAATTTACGTATTTGTCATTTTCGCTATCTCGTCTTAATTTTTTGGAGCTGGCCAAATAAATTTAGCGGACGGTATATTATTTGTGATGACAACTAATCTTGTTTACTAATATTGCGTAACAAATGATCTGATGTTTTGTAGATAATACAAACATTTTACAAAAGTTATGAGTAGCAGAAATTAGGAAAATATTGTATGTTTTGATGGAAAAAATGTCGCCCGGACGATTTTTGTTTCTGGAAAACTTAACACTATAATAATGGGTATATTTTTACCTTCAGTTTTAATGGTATAAGACAACAACTGTACAACGAAAGCTTTTAACGTCAGTAACAGATAAACGTCATGACTTGACTCATGAGTACTTACTCGTGTTAAATGACACAGTCTGGCGAAAAGCGGTGGAAAAGGTTATAAAACAAACGATTTGAAAATATCACTATAAAAATGTTCGTTTTTTTGAGATTTGAGAATTTGGAAACATGAAAGTCACATTTCTGACGTGAAAGCATGTAGCCACCACACTAACAAATTCGAATTCATACGTTTATTCGCATACACGCATGAACTCACCACACACATACACACGGAGATCAATTTCTAAACACAAAGACAGGTAGACATTGCAAGGTATATGTACAATGCAATCATTATGCATTTTTACACAGATAAACGAACAGCATGAGCACACTCATTAAGACACGAGATTTGATAGAGGGATTCACGGGCGCCATCAATCGTCACGTGCATATAGACGTAAATACTTGTGTCCCAATATCACCGACATACAAAAATTCTCATGTATTCATAGGTGCATATATCGATATAAAAAGAGATTCTAGCCTTTATAACATATCTACAATTAACCTCACTTTATTACTACGTATTTGTTGCCAGATTATTTGTTATTTTATATTTATTTTTGGGAGCTTTAAGATCTTTGAACTTAAAGAGTTTCCTTAAAGCATCTTTATATCATCACATGAATGCAACAAAAGTTCTTTACAGCTTCAAATCATTTTCGTATCAATTTCTGGGGATTGAACCCATTCGTACAACTTTATAACCACGTAAGTTATCTTCGTAATTATAGAGGTATTTCAGTAATAAAACCGAATTTATAATAATTGAGGAAGAATTCGATTGATTACAAAGCGTGTAGAGAAATTGGGGGAAAAGTTCATTGAAAATTTTAAAGTCAGCTTGCATCAATTTTTGTTCAATAAAATGTTTAAAAATAGTGGATTGGAAAGATAGACAATGTGAAGATTAAAAAAAATTGATTAAGCCATAATCTCGGCGTAAAACAGTTTCTGTGCAGTA
Source organism: Acanthosepion pharaonis (assembly GCA_903632075.3). Lineage (NCBI taxonomy): Eukaryota > Metazoa > Mollusca > Cephalopoda > Sepiida > Sepiidae > Acanthosepion > Acanthosepion pharaonis. The sequence goes on from CAHIKZ030000631.1 coordinate 192,519, forward strand.
CAGGTGAAATCTGATTATTTCATCAGAAACTTGAAGGCGTTCGTCAAATTTACAGGTTTAGTTGTTGTCCTATTCTATGACCGCCTCTAAGACCTCATCATCCAGGGCCTGTGGCCGCCCACTGCGGGCTTCATCAGGAATATCCCGACCTGAACTTCTGGAACCAATGCCTAGCGGTGCGTTCCCTCACAGCATTATCCCCAAAGCTTTGATGTATTCTACGACTTGATGCGACTGTGACCAGGCCTACCTTAATGTCGTACAACAGATAACAACGAACGAGTTTACTTTGACAGGTTTCCTCACCACTGCTCGAGCTATGACTGATGTATTTGCGCAACGCACATGCATTGTTCAAGAGCAATGCCTCCCCACACCGCTTTCCCAGCACGTGAGACATTCATTTGCGTCTCCGTGATCACTTCTTTCCACACGACATAAAAAACGGCAAGAACATTTTGGTTACCTTATATTAACCATCAAAATGCTCAATTATAATTCATAGTATGATTTGGTAAGCTTTTCTTACATAAGCTAAAAGCAATTGCGCGCATTAAGCGAAGTGCATGTAATTTTTCAGAACTTAATATAAAATATTTTATATTATTATATATAGAAGTGAAAGATTTTAGTGTGATCTAATCACGCAACAATAAAACATTCAATACAAATGGATAAACAGGTTTTGTTTTATTTTTAGTTCAAGCGGAAAAAGAGCACAAACGAAAAAAAAAATTAGTATTTTTAGATTAATTTGTTATTTTGAAAGGATTTCAGTGATCATTTTTCATTGTTCTGCAAGAACTAAAATTTAAACATATTTTTAAGCTTGAGCCCACACGATCTTCTGAGGGTCGCTAACAATTTTTAATTTTATATAAAAGAAAAATGTGAATAGATGTAGATTAAATTACTTACATGTGGCCGCGACTAGTTGAGGTAGATATTCTTTCCAGAAGGCACATTCCTTTGATCTCAGACCTTTTGAAACTTTAAAATTATGAACATGTTTGGCGTCCAGTAATATGTACTCCCGACCTGATGCTGTATGAGATGGCCATTCATTTTTTGCTGATGGTCTGTCCCAATCGTAATTTGGATCTCTGTAAAGGAAAAGGAAAATATAACCTTTAGTCACCAATGTCTATACAATTTTATGAACGAGTAAATACTTTCGTTTTCATCGCAATATGTCAAGCATATACATCTTTTTACTGAAAGCGTTCGTCAAGTTTACAGGTTTGGTTGTTGTCCTAGAGGCGGTCATAGAGTAGGCCAACCAAACCTGTAAACTTGACAAATGTGAATAGATACATAATGTATTGTCTATTGTGGTGTTATTTTCTTTGTTGGCTGTAGGGTCAGATAATTTAATAATCATGTATTTGGGGCAATAATCCCTCTCTAATACAGGTTTCTTATTACATGAATATAATTATTTATTTCGCAGCAAGCAAGGCGGGAGGAGTTACTGAGAGTGGAAGAGAATGAGAAGACTTCAATCAGGAGAAACGGCAATAATAAAACAAGATTCGGGAAGACAGAAAATGGCGATTGACGTTGCATTTCAGTTTCTGAAGATTGTAGGCGACAGAGAAGCAATAATTCGGAGGAAAGCCCCACAGGTGAGAAGTAGAAGAAAAGAAACTATTAGGATATAACTTACGGTCTAGCTATCTGGTTACTTTTATGAAGTGATGTTTTGATGCCTCGACTTAAATACTAATTAGGTCTAAAAAGCGTATTCACAATGTGGACAAGAGTAAACATCGAATCAAAATGTATATCTTTAATGATCCCTTTTCAAGTATTGATTCATTTAATTTAGTATCAGTAAGAGTTTTATTTTGTTGCAAAAACCGTATTAAAGCGATTAAATATTAAGGAACTTGAAATGGGTTCATTCTGTACAATATTTCTACGTCGTCCAAAGAAAAATAAGTGACATTATGAGAATAATCTCGAGAAGATTTACCGTTTTAATTTATACAAAACGCGTAGGAATATATTCTCAGTCAAATTATTATCTTCGCAAATATATCATTTTTCCTCACTGAAATGGAGCTAAAAGCAATATTTGATTTGATTAAAGGCTATGTAATTCAGGAAAATGTACTCATCAGAAAATGTGCCGTTCACAAAATTATCTTTGCTCGTCAAAGATCATCAGTAAGGATAAACTTAATAGACTGAGTTACGTGGTAACTTAAGTTAATTTTCGAATGAATACATTTTCTATTCGCAAAATCCGAGCATTCTTTTATTGCATAAAATGTTTTTACCAACGAAATATAAAAACGATCTTATTGGTTATTATTATTGCAGACACATTGCGGAATACTTCGCATTATTGTCAAAAATAGTAATGAAAAACAATCGTAACGTATAAAGAGGAAATATTTTTGGGCGATAAAGACTTGGTGATTATGTAGCAGAGTTGAATTATTAACCTATATGTTATGAGGTCGGTAAAATGAGCTGATATAAAGTAGCAATAATATTTTAATTTTATTTGAACGATCAAGCATTAAGCGGGGCAGCATGAAGTTATGCCTTTTCTATCTCTATTCCGTAGAATTTCAAATATTAACAATACTTCGTTTGTCTTGTACGCTTGGCCAATAGAAACGAAAAGAGACTATCCCTGTTAGACTTTTAAATATAACTTCTTAGTACCTCACAAAGATTGTGCTACACTAATTTTCCAGTTGGAAATAACCTCCCGCCTGTTCAGAAAAAAATCAGCATTTGAAAACTTGGCTGGTAGAATCGAAAACCGAATTTTATTTAAAAAAGAAAATATCATTTTCTCAAGTGTAATATGAAGTTGAAAATATATGAACTCTCTTGGAGTAATTTATTCGTTGAGAAAATAAAAATGAAAACTTTTTATCGAAAAGTTTTTGTAATTCTGTCATGTGTGTGTAACAAATTTTCTGCAATACATTTCAGTTATTGCGTTTGAAACAAACATAATTTTTTGACTCGGAGTTTGACAAATTTAAACTTGTCAATCAAAATAAACTTTCACTTTTTGCAAATATGTTGGCTTCAGACGATTCTTAAATGAGAGTTTAGTTTGAACCTGTCATACTTACATATATAATATATAATATATTTGCAGATAGTTGGATACATTGCTATAAGTCAAATTTGTCAAATACCGATTTGTTTTCATATATTATATGCAACTTTTATATCAAAAAATTATTTTAATATGTACTTACACAAATAAATATGCTTACTCACGCATTTATTCATACCTCCGCACATATATACGAATAATTACGATCGTAAACACAAGTACATACTCACGCATAATCACACTAGCTAAACACGAAGAGAAAAAGCTTTCGATTTATTAATATAAAAAGAAAAGAAAGTTGGTTACATACACCATTTTGCCAAAAAAAGTAATTACAGTTCTCGTTGCTCTATTTTTGGTCATCAAATAAGCTTTGACTTTGGTTATGAAAGTCTGAAAAATATTGTTTTCCTCTGTTCGTGATTTCTGAATGAATTTCACTTTTATTGTGGAAAAATGAAATCAATTTGAATGGGTAATTTAATAATTTTTTTAAAAATAATTTTTCCGCCATCAGTGTTTATTTTTACAGGAATTTCGCGTCTTTTTCTTTTTGTCACTTTTTTTATTCTTTTATGTCTGGTTGTCTTTTTTTTTTTTTAATTTTAATGTTTGTTCACCTCTATGAGACTTGTTTCATTTGATAACATCATGACTAGGCTTCGCGAATGAAAACTTCAGATCTGTTGCACAGACACTTGTAATACCCGTACGGAACTGCAGAAGAGGGAGCTTCGGTATTATGGTGTTGCCTGTTTTCTCTTCCGTTTGATGCAGAAAGTGTTCAGACCTGTACTATGAAGCATTAAGATAGAGTGCATAGTACACGTTAACGGCCTTTAATCCACGAAGGTATTTGTCAAGTCCCACCAAAATGGGACGATAATAAATTCCCTAGGTTGTAGGTTTTCTATTGGAGTTTTTGTTTTCTTCTTCTAGACAGAACGATCGATCACATACACAATGTCACTAAATAATACTAAATAATCATGGAAAATACCAGTGCTTTATCTAATTATTTTTGTTACTTGAGTAATTTTCAAGGGAAATATTTTGAATTTTGTTTCTGCTTATTTCCAAGCAGACGAATATGGAAGATCAACATTATTTCAGGCTACAGCGTTTTTGTGAGAAGAGCTAACAAAACAGAAACAGGGGATATTAAAGAAGAGCGTAATGGAATCATGCAATATATGTTTTTTTCACATTTGGTGTTCATATGGTGGCTAGATGTCACCAGATAGCCTGAAGGCACATTTGAAAAGACATGGATTAAGTTGACATGTTGCAATACACTGATTGTTTTTCACTTCTGGAGTTTACTTATTGATTCTCAATATTGGTGTCCACAGGATTAAAATAACAAAATTTATTTTTTGATCGCAATCACAAACTGCTGGTTTTAGTGTAATCAACTTTTGCAGTTTGCTGAATCCGATAACAGAACGAATAAATTTAACTTTTACCGTTTCTAATCACTTATTTGATCAAATGTTTGGCAGTGACATTACAAAATTGTCCAGATGCATTTGTCTTATTCATGCTTATTTGATAATAATCAACATTTATTTGCATTAGTTTCGACACAAGTATCACTACTTTGATGCATAATACGACTGAAGTGAGAAACAAAGAAAGTAGACTTTAAACGTAGGCAATTTGTAGCGTTTGTAGCGATTAGTGACTCTGAAAGAGAAATCAGCGAATTTCAGTCGAGATCATTACGTTCGCTTTTGTACAAATACCCATCGTAAAAGTATGAATGGTATTTCTCCCCAGATATGGGTTAAATAACAGTGCATGCTGGACTCCCTTGCCTTGATGTAGCAATAAGTCTAGGAGAAGGAAAACTGAATTCAAAACCAGCCTGAAGAGGGAGAAGTTTCATCGGACTATATATTGCCCTAGACATGCCACTTCCGTAGTACGTGTACTTCCATGATCCTGGTGCGTTACGACATTCGTGACGCGACTTGATATTGCCAAAATGTCGCTAATTTAAAGACTCAGCGATACTTGAACATGATCCTATTTGAATTTTGCGAACGACAACTTAAGGATGAACTGTAAAGAATAATAGAAATGTTTATTCTTATCAAAGATAACTTACAAAATAGTAGTTTACAATTAAAGTGAAATAAGAATGAATCATTTGATTTACTGTCCGTCTTAATTTACAAGTAAAGTCTAAATTTGGCGAAACGTTTTCAACATAGCACAAACATTTTCCTGTGTTTTCATAAAGTTTTCAATAAGAATATCGTAGAGATTAATTATAGTTGTATTCCGAACATATAACATACCATAAAAGAGCATAATGAAAAATTATTAAATAGTAAACAGAAAATTACTCCTTCAATGAACAATGTTTAACTGATAAAATTGAGGTTGAATTCATAGGACTTCCCATAATAATATAGACTGGTTCAACAGCATGTAAATTTAAACAGCGCTACAATAACTGTATGATATTTTTAAAGGTGAAATAATGTCACAATAGCATCGCCCTATCTAAATTAGTTTGGAAAGTGATATTTATTTTTGTATACTACAAAAAAATTGGCACATGGCCATGGGAAGATGGGGAAGTTGGTATTTATCTGCCTTATATCTAAACTTAGCTAGTTACAATCATAGACCCAAACGTACCATACCTTACACCAAAACAACACATTTTTACTAGAGTCACCACGAGTATAATTTATCTGTGGAAGAGGGGAAAAACATAACGACTTCTAAAATTCTAACTACATTGTGTACAAGTTCTATTTACAAAAACAAAACAGTGTGAGTAATAAACGTCCTCTCTCCAACACTAAATTGCGGTCGAAATATCAGTTAACCAGACGAAATTAATGTGGGACTGAAACATTGAAATTTTACTACTTTTAAAACTCACTTAAACACACACTCATCCAGACAAAAAAAAAAAACAAACAAACAAACAAACAAAAAAAAAACAAAAACAAAACAAAAACGAAATGTACATTCGTAATATGAAAAGTGCTCTGCATTCACTCGAGAACTGACATCTCTGTCACCTAACAGAAGAAGGAAATAGGGACAAAATGGATCCAATGAGCATACATCCCCCAGCTAAACTAAAACAAGAAACAACCTTAATTTGGGACTCTGGTATATACAGAGAAACCAATACCCTGATGAGTAACCGACATCAAAATGCCAGCCCAAGTCGGCACCTTTCATTCGACACAAATGCGCAAGATTCACTAAAATTTTACCAGCTTTTCCTACAGAGACAGACCTCGCTTTTCTGTCCTGATCTTGACTAAGCTGATGCTTAAATTACAAGATCAGTCAGAAAAAAGTTTCCTTCTGTCGCGTCGTCCACACCACGACTCGAATAACACCTAGTAAGCAAATAAACACGTAGTGTTCAGTATTTTCAATGGCGGTACCACATTGCTACAGTCAAAACTGGTCTCGAGGGTGAAGAACTTTCTGCGCGGCATGCGAACCATGAAGTCTTCAATTAACCCGCACAACGGGCGTACGAAACTCTAGTGGATGTTCAATGGTCTCTTACTCACTGCAGCGTACGCAGTCTGGTGAATTTTTCCGCCCAACTGAACAAAGCTTCTTTCCGACCGAGAGGGCCCTTCGAAGCACCAGCCAGGAGAGTGATGTCTCATCGTTAGTGAGGCATTTCAACCTGGGTGACGAAGGCCATAGAGAATGAATCTCCTGCATTGTTAGACCGAGCTCGTCTATCACCTCATCTCGAACGGAACTAGCACTTCCAGGACAACTCCTGTGCGTCGGGGAGGCCATCTGTCGCCTGTAAGAAGACCCGGTGAGCGTTCAGATATTCGTGGTAAAAGGAGCACTCACCTCGGGTCAAACAGGGACTTCCTCCTCGCACGATTGCGCATTTCTCAGGGATGGGAAGTTATTTCAGGTGTCTTCCTTCCAGAATTTGCCACTGCCACCCAACTAGGTCCATATTAGGTTTAAGAAAGCGGTGTAAACCGCCTTTAGAAGGGTGGGGGTAACAGATCTTGCAAACATACCTTGGGAGATTTGACGCCCCACAAGAAGGAGAATAAAACCCTTACCATACTACCATACTAATTAATTTATCATTTGTATGGTAGACGGGAGTGTAGTCGGCAAAAAAAGAAAGGAAAGATTCCCTCGGGAATACAGACGAAGTTTGTCCTTGGCCTTCTTGATCACCTCCAACCAATTCATTTCCAACTGGAGATTGGAACCAAACAAGGCGCCGTGTAATATTGCAAGGTCCATCCATTCACAGGAAAATCATTGGAAGAGAAACTCCCTTAGCCTATCCTCGTATATTATTTTTTTTTATTCTCGGTAGGCAATTTTAGTTTAAATTTTACTGCATATTTTACTGTATAGATATTTCAAGTAAGCATCTCTGGAGGAGACCAGGGTTGCCAGCTAACCCCTTCTGTAGACGCTTGCTCAGGCACATTTATTTTTTTCAATACCCACCGATCGAGTCCGTGGCTTATACTGTAGCTATCTGAGTGGACTATGTATATATTTACATTTATCATAGTGGTATTTTTCAAGGTATTCATTTTTAGTTTTCGATAAAATAAATGAAAAAAAAAAAAAACAACAACAAAAAAATAACCTTTAAACTCTGTCGGAAGGAGAAAATATTTACAATTACCTTCCCAGACCAAAACATATATTACTAAATACATGATAAGATCTTATTTCAAAATGCAGACACAAAAACACTTTTACTACGTTACTTAAAAATGTATACCTTGAGAAAATATCACTATGATTAATGCCAATATATGCAACGCAGATAATGCAACATATTTTAGACAAAGCCAACCATAAACCAGGGGTTCCCAAACAGTTCGGCTGCGCATGATACGTATGGTGGATGAGGAAAGCAGGTGAGGCGGTATGATTGAAAGACAATCAACAATTTAGAAACAGTTACAAAAACTTCAAATGCCAAAAATAGATATAATTTCAAAATTTAAAATATTATTATAGATTACTTGTAATTTGCATACATGAGTCCCAGTATAAATAGTTATAAATAATTATTGGCCGATTTTATCATTGTAATATTTTTGTATTATATCAAGTATTAAGATTTAACTAGGATCCTCAAATTGGAGTAGAGAGTTATCAATGATAATGTTCTGATTTCGAATTCGAACTTATCTCCCTTCAACCGTCTGTATTTTTTTAAATGTACTTTTTATCGCATAAAATTTGGTGAGGCGCGAGCAAATTTTCATTTCGAAAATGCGACTCGGAGAAAAAAGTTTAGGAACCACAGCTTGCACTGATCCAAACTGATCAGCGCGGCTCCATATCGACTTGCTCGAGGATCAAGCATATCAAATGAAGGTTGTCCTGAATAGTCCTTACTCTTCAAAGCACAAGTCTGTTCGGAGTCAATCAGACTAAAACAGAACAGCCTGCAAACGGCCAGGCGAGACCTTTAATTCTGTTTAACATCGTTAAAGGTCGAAAATTACCTATCCCATCCGCACTGTTTTTTCCTTGCGTAGCAACTTAATCACACCCCTGGTGGAGCATTGCGGTATGGATCCCTTCTTCATCCAGTTGTTGAAAATTAGTTCCAGCAAAGGAACAAAAACGGGTGACAGCCTCAAGTACACTTTGTAAAGAAGAGCATCTAATACTCGAGTTTTGTCCCGGCCAACCAGTTTCAGTGTTTCCCAGACGCTTCAGCCGCCTCGAGACTGGCTCACTGGTGAGCAGATCCTGAAAGTAACCTCGAAAAGCCTCATATGTGCCTATGTTACGGTTCACCCTTTAGGCAATGTGATGCACGCGATGTCGATTGTACGCATTTTGAAGTTCTCCTGCCCGTATTTCAGCAGCCGTATTCGTCGTTTCAAAGACATTCTTTTTAACTTAGCTCTAAGAGAGCTTGATCCTTCTTGTTACGCAAAGAGACCAGCTCTGCCTTAGCTACGGCCATTTCTCCACTATATTCTGATTTAATAGCCCAATCTATAATCTAACTAGTTGGAGTCGCCAAATATATTCAGCAGCAAATGGCCTAATACTAAATTTTAAAATATCTCACCACTTATTCACAATCACAACCACTGTGAATTCCCGCTTTAGTATTATTTGAGGCTGTTCCTGAAGATCTTTCTCACCAAATAATAACGAGTTCAAATTTTATTAACTAGCCTTATCTAAGATTACACAAATCCGGACAAACTTAAGGAGTGTGCAAGCTATAGCTTGCACACTCCTTAAATGGAAAACTTCGACAAACTAAGAGTCCTACATCAACTCGCTTAACTAGAACTCGGCCGAGGTAGCTAGAACACACTACCGAAGGCGAGCTGCTCCTATAAGATCAAATCCACACTACACGCCGGGGGTGCTTATTACGGTACTTATCGACAAGATCAAACTTGACGATAAAGTCACGAAATGGCTTTACGTTGTTACTATCCGATTTTTCCCTTATACAATCTAAATCGGGGTCAAAGACGTCATTCCAATCACTCGTTATGACTACTTGACGAGATGCCGAAACAAATCAGGTCATTTGGGTGCATAAACCCCAATGAGACGAAGAACCTTATGAGTTATGGTAAGATTCAGTACGCAAAAATGTAAATATATATCCAGATCTGCGAATACAAGAGCAGACGCCACATTCAAAAATTTGCTCAACAGCCTGAAGACACCTCTCGAGTGTCCATCAAAACATGTTGGATGGAGGATAAATCTCCCAGATAGTATATGTATTCATGGTCACGAGCTGAAAACAGGGTCTCCTGTACACGACAGACATCCACTCGAGGCGCCGAAGATCGCAAACGAGCCTCGGCCTAAATTTACATTAGCTAACCAAAGAGGCATTGTCAGAGTTGTCTATTTTATTTGTAAAAAAAAAATATATATATATATATATATATTTCCAAACCATAAGGAAAGTAACTCCGACATTTCTAGAGAAACGCACTAAATTTCTTTCATTATATAAGTTTAACACAAGGAAAGCTTTATTTTAATTAACTTTCTTTTCCTATAAGAAAACGCACGTCTAATTTTTATGAATGTAAATATTTTCCAAGCATCACTTTCAACTATAATTCTGGCCATTATCAAGATCAAAGAAAAACTGTAGATGTTATACGTTTTCAATTTTTTAATAATTTTAAAACTCGGTGTTTGCTGTTTATGCATTATAGTGACGTCATACATAGGGCAAAATACAAAATGAGTTCTTCAATAGGCTAAATGCATTTCTGTGTTGTTAAATATACTCAAGATAACTAAAGATTATATTTAGCTTTCTCGATTTTATGATAAAATTTTAAAGAATCTAGAGAGTTTTACTTTTATCGTACATTTCATGTTGTATAGAGGTTTTGATAATGTGCATTTGGTATATACATGTGGAATATCAGGCCTTACTGCTAGCTGACATGTACATACATCTATATAATGCTGAATAATCATTATATAGATAATACAATGTAATCAAAATAGAACGAGAAAATTCGAATTCCAAGGCATCGTTTCTAGTTTTCGCTTCCTTTTTACTCTTGAAGATCATTAAGCCCCCAAACCGCGCAAATTTTGTCACGTGTCTACCGACATCTTGTATCTAATTTTATTCATTTTCATCCATTGGTCTTTTTTCCATTTTTATCTTCCTTACATTAATTTCTTTTTCCTTTGTTAGTGTTTATGTATTATTTATTCAGAATCCTTTCCATATTCTTCTTTGCCATGAAATCTCATTGTTCAGTTGTTGAACTGATTCTTTCATAAGTGAAAACAATATTTAATTTTATTCTAACTACATACGTTCGGCATACATTCCATGAAGTCCCACACTTCACTCACAATATTTCATTTCTGTTTACTTTTTTGAATTCCACTCGTTGCATTTTTCATCCTTTCTCTCTCTAAAGCATTTAGAGAGAGAAATACAAAACAAATGTTATCTCCAAATGAAATTGTTATATTGCATTAACAAAAACTCAATTCAGCGTTGGGATCCTTTGTTTATTTTCACGTTTTAAAAACACCCATTTTCAATTTTACTTTGAAAACGTAACAGAAACTGACCGATTTGCCTCTTCGATAAAATACAAAAAGCAGAAAATATCGAGAGTAAGTGGAGTATTTAGTCCGTGAAAATTAGATCTCGAAAGAAAAATAATTTTCTCAGTTAATTTGTTAAATTAAAGGCAAGAATATAGATACCTGTGTACTTAGATTAAGTGAAAATAGTTCAGTTGAGATACGTCAATTAAGCTTTCATTGGCGAACTCAATAGTAAGGTGACTCAGAGCTGCATAGGGTAACATTTTATTCAGTTTATTACTTGCATAGATATATGAAATTTAAGCGGCTATTGCAAGAAGTAGATTATAATCCAATCATTGCTTAGGTTATCATTATTTCAACTCTTAGTGATAATATTTCTGTAATTACTTTAATATTTACCGCTTCAATTCGGGCTATTTGTAATAATTCTGTAACAATGTGTATTGATAGAATTAATGAAAGAATGCAGAACATAAAAAAGTCATGCATCCGCGGAAGCAGAATCAATATATTCTTAACGAGATCTCACTAAGGTTGCTAATTCCGGTTGACCTCGTTCTATCGCTGAGCTGATTTTCTTGTGATTTTCTGGTCAGCTGATTGAATCACTTTTCCTTTTCCTCCAATAAAATTGTTCATTTTGTTTCAGATTTTAACAGTTGCACAAGTGAAAGACATTAGAAAAATCAAGAACAAACTTAATTCTTTTCAATTGGTTTTGTTCTTTGGCGTATGAAGACAAGTGGCTTCGTTAACTTTCACCCGTTATTCAATAATAATAATTTAGTAGAAAAGTCTTCATTTAAGGCCATGGAGAGTTTGTGACTTCAATAAAATGGAGATTTTGTACAGAGCAATTGATTGGTCGGGAGTATTCTTACTTAGACATAAAATAAAGTCGCTAAAACAAAGCACATTCATTTGTAAGTCATTCATTATGGAAGTAACCTTTATATAGAAGGACATTTTTAATTTGTTAAAACCAGTTTTTTTTTAGTTAAATTAGCGCAATTACTTATGTTTCCGGAGGATTGTGTAGCGCCAAGTCGGGGTTGCAGTATGATTAGAAAAGGTTACAATAGACTCATTGAAGGAATCCCTGGTAGCCCATGCAAAAACTACACTCAAAATTACAGCTCACACATTATGAAGGGCTTCTATGTAAAATGTATGTGATTTTAGGTTCTTTTTTACAAAAATGCTCTTCGGAAAATTTCATGATGACATTTCTAACCTTTGTTCTTTGGATAAAACCCAGAAGGAAATGAGTATACAACATAAATCAAAGGAAATGACAATAATAATACTCTTTCATCTTCGTTTTCAACGATATTGGTCATGCATTTTAATTCACCATTTGTCAACCAATCTCTCGAATCTTTTGACTGAATGTCCTTGGTGCCCCTCTCAAACTCTCCATGAAGAGGTGTTGCCTCATGCATTTAGTTTCTCTTTCAGTACCAACTTCATGTATTATTCTTTGTTCTCTTTTACCAGGTTTTTGGATTTTGCCAAGTATTTTAGGAGTATCACGTAGATGTTTACCAGGTAAACAAGTCCAACAACCAACATTCACTTGCTACAGATTCTTAAATGCTGATAAGTCCTCTACATAGTTATCACATTTAACTTTTGGCACAGACTCTGGATAGAAAGACCCGAACGACTTTCTATCCACAGTTTGTAACTCCTCCTTTGTCTATTCAACTACTACTAGCCCACTATAGCTTACCCCAGATGCAGGTCAGGCATAAAGGGCAGTCGTATATATGTATGTACGCACGCATATAGAAGTATAGGCGTTCAACTACTCAAGGACACAAAGGTATATAAGGAAGCTATTTGTAAGTATAAATGTACTCATGAATAGATGTATATAAAGCACAAACTGTTATCCTTACAATATTCACATGTGCACGGAGAGAAAGAGAGAAACCGAGAAAGAGAGAGCGTGGCCAAGAGAGAGATAGAAAAGTAAGACGCAGAGAAGCTTGTCAAATATTTAAGCTGGATAAGAAAGGTTGTTTTTAATAATAATGTCGCATTGTCTTTGTTTTGGAAGCTTACTCTTCTTTGCTTACCATTTTTTGAAATTCATTCTATTCACTTCTCTGCCTGACTTTTTTTTTTATCTCTCCAATCAAGCGAGACCTTCGCTTCGAGTCATTAAAAGGCCATTTAATGTATTTTCACTTTTGACCTAATGAAGAAATACATTTACAAGACAGGTTCTTGCTGGCAATAAATAAATAACAGTTAACAAAAAAAAAAATATTGAAAAGTTATGATTGTCCGCGAAAATAATAATAAAAAAAAAACGTATAAATAATTTTACTGTTATTTTTTAAAATTTTGCCCAAGAAAAACCACAGCTGGTAGACGCACACAGTTTTGTATTTTCTTATTTCATCCTCTCACCTTTCTTCATTCTTTTATTTTCTCAGCTCTGTTTTTCATTTTCATAATTCTTCTTTATACAACTATATTTTTGACAACGATGATAACAGTTCGATATCTTTTTGCTATCAAAACAGGATAAATATACTGACAAAGCAGCTGGTTTCAAATTGGTGGGAATGAGCAGTCATAAAAACAAGAATAATGAAAGAAAAATGGAAGAGAAATACCTAACCTCTATGGAATTTATTTATCTGTATGAATTCATGATCCCAGAGAGTGGGTAAAAAGGAAGCTTCTTTTTAACCTTTTACAATCCGTTGCACACAAAAATAATTTGTAGTGCTTGTTAAATTCATAATGATAATACTAATGTAAAAATATCGATTTTATAAACACTCTGGAGTAATCAAGATTAGATTGTTAGCAGGTGCATAACAATGAAAAAAATATTCGTTCCATTATGTATTATACGATAGTGTTCGAATTTCAGAAGTGAAGCATTGTCTATTCTTATTAATTTCCTCCTTAATTTCAGTTGCTTTTTTATCGCAATTCTCAACAACTCGCATCCCTTATCCAAATCTAAGCCAGGGGCTTATTCTTTATTTATGATCTACGCTGCTTATTTAACAACCAATCTGAAAGTTATGACGGAAGACAACAGAAATAAAATGAAAGAAATTCCATTCAAAAATTGATTAAACGGATGACTTTCCTATTTTAATTAAAAGTCGACAGAAGCAAACAACTGATGTCGTCTTGGATTTCTGATATTCAATTGTCTAAGCAGATTTATTATAAAATATAAATATATCATAGCTCATGCAAGTAAAAGATTTACTCCAGAGTAAAAACTACTATTTGGAAAATACAACCACACACTGAAGCACAAAACTATATTTCCATATATGTTGTTATATATGGATCTGAATATCAAGTTTTAATTTGTGGCGCGTGATTCAGTAAATATTTCTTAGAGAAGTTATAATTATAGGATCAAATTTTGTATCAAGACCTTTAAGAGTTTCAAGGAATTCAGATGCATCATTATCTCCTGCAAAGGTTGCCAGGACCTATTTGCCCATATATCATTTATGATCAGACGTCTAGTGTCGAAGATTTCAAAGTGCATAGCATTTCTGTTCAATTTGTTTAATTGTAAGAGTTGCGATTCTCAAGATGAAGTATAAATTTCGTTTATTGCAAATCTGTTAATTTTCATTGAAATTAATACCAAAACGAATGATTTTAGTCTTCAAAATGACACGAATTATAGTTTTATTCATAACGGCCACCTTTTGACGTCATGTTCAATAATTTTTACTTGGTAACTGGACGGCGATTGTAAACGTAAGCTGCGAAATTATTCAGGGGCTATATAATGTAATTGTTGGTTAACTAAATATTTAATGTAATTGCTAGTTAATTTCAGGTTTAAATATTTCTGAGCGTAGAAAATAAAACTGATTAATAAAAATCCATTAAATATTAGGGACTATGTTTTATTTGACCGATTCAATTTTCTATTGACGCGTGTTTGAATTCGGTGAATCAGATATTCTTGTACGCATAATAGATTCTCTTCCCTATTTCATAAGAATAAAGTTTCTTTCAAACCTTCTGACATCGGGAAAAATCGATGTTTGCTTTGCCCTCTCTCGCTAATCAAACGAACTCTTCTTCATAGGGACATCCGTTTGCACATATATTCGTGTTCGGTGACTTTAATGCCCACCATACCAAGTGGCTTAAAAACTCTATAACTGACCTTGCTGGCATACAAACCCTTAACGTTTCAATTAATCAAGCCCTCACACAAATGGCTGAGTTTCCAACACGTTTCCCCAATAACCAGGGCGATCTCTGTTTCACCTCCATCCCCGAGTCTTGTGCCATTCAGCCCTGCATTCTTGGCAACTCTGATCATGCTGTAGTGTCTATTAACATCTTCTTCTACTCCTCCCTCAGCAAAGAACCTCCCACCAACAGAACATCTTTCTGTTATCAAAGAACAAACTGGGACTCGTTCCGTGATTTCCTTCGTGATGTCCCAGGAATGCGGTCTTTAATCTCCCCGTTCAAAAATGCGCTTCCGAGGTCCTCTCGTGGGTAAAAGCTGGAATCGAGGCTTTCATCCCCGCAAGGATATATAAAGTTAAATCGCGCTCATCCTCTTGGATCTCAGTTGCTTGCTCAGCCGCTATTGCCCATAGGAATCACTTCTTCCGTCTGTACCGTAGCGATATATCTGATTGTAACAGATGTCTCTTTGCCTCTGCTCGTAATGAGCGCAAGCGTGTCCTCAAGTCACTGTTTGCTGAAAGAATGAAACAACGTGTTGCATCTCGCAAATTCGGATCCAAAGATTACTGGCGTCTCTGCAAGAGCGTATACTAAACAACAGAAAATATGCAATACCTCCTTTATTCAACCAATTTGAGGTCCTGACTTCCTCAGCTGAGAAGGCTGAATGCTTTTCTCAGAAATTCTCGTCCAAATCAACGCTCGACTAATCCGGAGTACCCATACCTGATTTCCACCAAGAACTAAGGCTCTATTGAGCGAGTTGCACATAACACCACATCGATGGTATTGGGCATCGTCTTTAAATTAGACTCCCATAAGGCTAGCGGTGGAGACAGGATACCAGCCGTTGTCCTGAAGAAATGTGATTCTGGACTGGCTCTTATCCTCTCCAAAATACTGCTTCAACGAATCTTGCTTTCCAGCCTGTAGGAAGTCCTCGTTTGTTGTAACTGTCTTTAAGAACTCTGGAAACCCGTCTGACTGCTCTAATTACCGCCCTATCAGTCTCATACCACTCTTCAATAAAATCTTCAAAACTTTAATAAACGCCGAAGTGTTTAAGCACTGTACATCCCATGCTCTGCTCTCTGACAAGAAATATGGTTTCCGCTTTGCCCGATCTACTACTGATTTTCTCAAGGTCATAACTGAATTTATTTACCAAGCACTTCATAATAACGGAAAAGCTCGAACTGTAGCTCTAGATATCTCTAAAGTAAACTTCAGGGATACAGAATTTCAGGACGATTATTTGACTTAACACAATCATTTCTGTCAAATCGTGTAATGAAGGTCGTCCTAAACGGGTTCTCTTCCAGTTCCTTTATCACGAACGCCGGTGTTCCCCCAAGACTCTATCGTATATTTCTATAGAAATTCTCCAATATTGCCTCTTCCCTAATCCGTTGGATTATAAAAGAGACAATTACAATTGATTTTTGCCATTTTAGAACGTGTTTGTTAAACCCAATTACATAAATTACAGAATTGACTTTTCGGCTACAACTGTCTGTCGTATAAAAATGTACAGTTTAAATATAAAAAATATGCAGTTATTATAACTGTCAAAGGTCTAAATAGACAGTTATGAATCAAGGATAAGTTGCAGTGAGAGGTAGTTCCTCAATATCCCTTGTATTTGGAGGACTACTTACAGGCCGACAATTACAGTATATTTCTTCAAGTGTACAAACTTTATAATACCGACTGTACTTATTTCTTCTAAGATTCAAAATACTTTAACCAAATAATTGTTCCCACAAATAAGCAATTTTTTAAATGATTTTAAAATGATGAGAAATTATCTTCGAAAATTAAGGGTTATTTAGAGGTTAATTTAAACACCTCTCATATTGTATATTAAATGAACGCTAAGACCTTTATCATCTATCCGCTACTCTATCATAAAACCAGAATTTCACTTAGTGTAGTTCAGTGATGTATGCGTCATTATAGTAGTTATTTATTAAACGTTGCTTAGTTTTGACACACACACACACACACACATATATATATATATATATATATATATATGGAACATTCAGTGACGATCGAACTCTCTCATACTGATCTATAAAACCAGCTTTGTAACCATTGCAGCACGATGACGCACCCATTATTACAATCTGGTGGACTTTTCGAAAGTGCTTGGAAGAATCAATCCGCGTTTTAAATAATTGTAAACATTGAGGTCAAAAAAAGAATATGAAAATCAATGATTTTGATAATGTGACAACAATATTAAAAATAATATTTTCACGAACGACGTCAATAACAACACCAGTACCACCAATCAGGTAGATGTCATCAAAATACTTGAAGAATTTAACATTCAAGCTAACGAGTGTTTATCATTCAAGCTGGACACCTTTGTGCTTAAGTATAACACATGCTGGTATTGTTTATGAAGCAAAGCTGTATTGAATAATAGATAATGACAACTACTTCGGAGACATGCAAATCGAGACATGAAATTTATTACTGCAAGGACCTTTCAGGAATAAAGAATCAATTACAGTTACTAAAGTAAATTAATTATCTTACAGTTTTATAACAGCAATAATAATAATAATAATAATAATAGCAACGAAAAATGTATATTTAGTGACGTAAGCACCACTTTGTTATTGTATGTTCATAATAGTTATATATTACTAATGAAAAAGAAAATTGCCCGAAATTACAGCAGTAAAAATTGATTCCCTTTTTATATATTTTTTATTAGGAAAATGTAAAATTTATATAGAATATACAGAACAAGACGTTTGCAAAGACTACAGTTAGCACAATGAAAATAATTTCACCACATTTGAACTTTAGAAATTCAAATAATTATTGTATTTTAATAAATGTTTCTGTATCTATTTAATCAATGATTTCTAGTTAGGATATTTCCGTAATAAAATCACCGAGCTCTTAATTTAACTGATTATCGACACTGCATTTTAAAGATGGATCCCATGAAAATATTTGTTTAATTTATTGCCAAATAACCAGAGAAGATTGTAGAAATTACAAGTTGAAAACTCTTCTTTAATATTTTTTGCAACTATCGTTAACAAAATTTTAAACAATAACACATATCTCAAACAATTTTGTGATATGCTGGGAAGCTTCATCAGTTTATATTTATTTCTTCTTTCACTGGGGTTTTTGAACTTCTAAAAACACCCGACCTTCTCTCTTCCAGATGATCCAACCAGGAGCGATTACCTCCTAACCAACTTCTCGAACTCTGTTAAAAATATTTATTGCGATAAAATTACAAATATTGCATAAGGCCAAAAAGGTGGGGGGTATTTCATCGCTGGAAAAATATTTGGGCAAATAGATCCCTGATTGCGACCAGCTAGATTAAAAGATATTTTCATCTAGCTGGTGATCCAATCGCCCAAATATTTTTCCTAGCACCAAAAAGTCACACTTACACTTCACATTCACACCATAATGCTATATATACAATTTTGAGTGGTGGTGATGAAAGCAGTAAGAAAATTAAGGTTTGTCAATTTACATTGAAAAACAGACATATCACATAGGTGAAGTGAAATTGCGAATTTTGGTCTTAGATATTTTATTGCTTTCATTCTTTTTGATTTTCAGTCAATAAAAATGATTTTACAATTCCGTTTGTCTATTTAATATCTTTGGCTTTTTTCCGTCATTTTTTTTTTCGAATAAGTGTCTCAATCTTTTAAAACTTCATGTCTTATTTAGGTATTTCTTGACTGTTATTTTTATGTATGAAAATAATAATCTAAAAATAATACTTGTAGCTGATTTACGTCTAATTTTAATTGTTGCAATAATTACGTTCATGTTTTGATTGAGTTCGGTGTACAATTTGAAATAGTAACCTTATTTTGACAAAATAAAGAAAAACAAAAAAAGCTGTTTGTTTATAATATTGCAAGTTGTTGATGTTTGTGGGTATAAATTGCTGGTATTTCGGTAAAACATCTTGTTAATCGTTTGTAGCGTCTATTCAGTTCACTGCTTCTGAGTTTGATTTGGGGGCCATTAATTAGATTGTTTAATTCATACCCACATTGATACTATTGACGTAGGATTTTATTTTCTTTTTCCTTTAACTCCAACATTATTTAATGCATTGCTTAAAGATTTCCCAATAAAATCTTTGCACCAGATTTCTATGGTTTTACACCAGGTTTGTCAGCCTTAGGTTGTTTAGTTCTCACTTAATTCTAGATATTTACCACATTTTATGTCGTGAATTACTAATATATTCTCCTCTCATGGTACTGTTCATATATTAGTATTTGAGAATATCATCATATCTGGACGAACATGGTTAAGATAATATCTCTTGAGAATTTCAGTTCTTTTTCTGGAACCATTGTTGACGTCGGGTGCTGTGTTTCGCACGTTTGGTTTCCTTTTCACAACATTTTGTCCTTTCCAGCCGGCTTTCATAAATTTTATTTCTTTTTCAGGATGATATTGGTTATCTTGTATGAAGTTTTCGACTGCCATTACAATCGTTCTTAGCAAATTATTATGAGACCATCTGTGGTAATTTTTACTATTACACCAATCTCCTTTATTGACCTAATGCGCTTGTTTAATTCCGCCCTACTTCCCATCACTGACCATATTCGTCAGAGATGAGATGGGTGTAATAGTAAAATGATTCTCCATGTGTAATGTGCTTTTTACAGTGTTTAAAGATAGCTATTTCGTATTTGCTGCAGAGATCCTCGTCTCTAATAGGCATGTTGTTGTTGTTTTTTCTTCTTTACAGGATTAGTAGGTCGTCATAAACGGCTTGTATCATAATCGCGGTTGTATTCTTGCCACCACCAATTCGACCATGTTATTTTTCACGGTCCGACCTTTTCACATCTTGTGCATGTTCCCTGCTGACTTATCGCGACTAACATGGAGGCAATTAAATAATTAAAAGGAACTACATCATGGCTCTCCACTTCTCCTTATCCTCTCTCAATAAGTCTTGTCCCTTTGCTACTTCTCCCAGGCCGCTAGGTATGCGTTACTTTTCCTTGTCCCTCTTTCCCACTATTCGACCTGTGAGTATCACATTCTGCAAGCCCTCCTTTCTCATTACGTATCCCAGAAATTTCAGCTGCCTCTTCCTGATGTTAAGCATAAGCTTCCTCGTTGTTTGCATCCTCTGCAAAACCTCATGGTTTCTCTCACGCTCGGGACATGATATCCTTAGCATCCTTCTGTAGAACCATACCTCTGTTGCCTCGAGTCTCTTCGGATGTCACGTAGCAGCTCAGTACACTTTTCTTAACCAAAGTAATTCTTCTGTCTCGTAATATTCTGCCTAGCTTTTGGAATGCGTCTTTGGCCATTCCAATACCTCTTCGGATCTCAGCGTCTCACTTACCGCCCTCTGTCTTGATTTTAGTGTCCCCGACCTGTAAATCGCATTTCGGGCTCATGCTGATGACCATGCATTCTCTCTTCTTGTAGTTTGTGCTTAGTCCCTTCTTCTCGCTTTCCTTCGCTACCTTCTGTAAGACGTTTTATCATTTATTTTCCGTGTCTGCTATCAGCACTTGTGTCATCGGCGTATCTTATGTTGTAAAGATTGTGGACGCCAATGATGAACGCATAGTCTATAAAACATAGATACACGTCCTTCTGTATTTGTATCGCTCTTTCTGATAAAATTCTGAGCATGAATATCGCGTTTCTTGTTCCGGTGTCTTTAATGAACCCGCACCGTTCTAGTCCTATCTCTGGCTTCATTCTACTGCACGCTCTATTCAACAGAATACGGATGATGAGTTTTGTTGTGTGGCTCATTAGGCTGATTGTTTGGTGAAGTACACATTCGTTTGTGTCTGGTTTCTTGGGCAGTGTTATGAAAATACATCTTCCGGTATATCCTCACTGCTGTAGATTTATTATTTCTGTGCTCTTGTCTATGCCCAAATCATCTAGCAGGATTTCCATTACAATTCCGTCTGGCCCTGCCGCCTTGTTTCTGTTCAATTTGGCCAGTTCAGCTTCTACATCGGTTTTTAGAATTTCAGGTCCGTCGGTAATTCTGTGTATTACTGGTTCTCCTTCGTCGTAGAAGAGTTCTCCAATATACTCGTTCCAGCGCTGAAGATTCTTTCCTTCTCTAATATGAACGTTCCGTCCTTTGAGTTTATGCATCTTGTTGACGAGCAAGACTTCTGTCCTGTTAGTTACCTTATTTGTTTATCCATATCTCCTTTGTCGGTGGTACTCGATCACTCTATTTCTGCACATTTTTTGTTTGGTCACTGTTCTTTAGTCGGCCTACATTTGGTCCTAATTTCGTTTCTGTAATTTTCTGTATTCCGAGTTTTCTGTCTCCTTTGTATCATGTCGAGCCATTCATTCGTTTTTCTTCGTCGTCCATTCTCCTTTGCGATGATATCGTTTGTGTCTCTTAATGCGTCCCATTTCGAGTTTCCATTGTGTCCCTCTTACGTTCTTTTCACATTGTCCATATATTTTTCTTTCAGATAAGGGGCGCTCAGGAATTTTGTTGTATTGCAATTTGGGTGCAGCGTTAGGCTTCTTCAGTTTCCGCAGTTTCACTCTCAGTTTACATATAACAGGGCGACGATCGCTTCCGCGGTCGGCACTTGGGTAGGTTTTGTAGTGAATCACACAGTCCTGAATCTTTTGTTGATAGTTATGTAGTCAAATTGGTTTTTAGTTTCTCCTCCTGGACTTCTCCATGTCCATTATCTTCTCAGATGTTCTTGGAACCATGTGTTGGCTATTACTTGGTCATTGGCCGTGTAACATTGGATCAATTTTCCCCGCGTTCGTTGCGGGTTCCTAATCCGAAATTTCTGGCTATATCCCTTGCTCTCTTCCTGCCTACTTTGGCGTTTAGGTCTCCCATGATAATGATGACTTCTTGTGTTTTGCAAAGAGCCTTTGCATTGTCTAGCATTGAGTAGAAAGATTCGATTTCTTCTTCCTTATTTTGCGCTGTCGGTGTATACACTATTATGATTACCAATATTCTCTCAGAGAGTTGGTAGTATCCCAGAACGCATTTCCTAAATACTTTATCAATCCTACTCCTTTGTCGTTTTTCTCTCCGCTTGCATAAGTAATCCTGTGATTGTCACTGACAAAATCACCATTGTTTGGCCATCTGGTTTCACATACACCTAAGATGTTGATTTTTAGTCTACTCATCTCTTGTTTTTACATTATCTAACTGACAACAGTTCCATGTCACGTGAGTTATTTTTTGTTTGATGTGAGTAGTCGCAAGATAACGGTGCGGTGACACCTGTCGCTCATGTCGTTCCTTTACGGGCGAGGGATAGGTTCCGAGGAATTTTATCCTCTTTACGCCGTTTACGTCTAGCAGTCGCCGGATGACGGTCAGGTGACACCTGTTGCACATATCGGTCCTTACTGGGCGAGGAATTAATTCTCATAGACTTAACCCCCTTCACGCAGTTAGGTTTCATATTGTGTGTATTGTTAGCCATGATATATCTTGGGATTAATAGTGGAATGGTTTCCCGTTGGCTTCTCCACGTTGTTTTATGGAGACACCATCTCTAGTTAGCTGGCCGTTGACTCAGAGAGTCAGGTCTGACTTTTTGTCGTACTGGCTCGCTAACAAAGCGGCCTCACTTGGAAGAACATGGAGTGGGGTAGGCGGTTTATTAGCCGATGTGTCGATTGTGAAATACTTACCATATATATATATATATATATATATATATATATATATATATATATATATATATATATATACATTATTTGCTACAAAAATGTATAAGCTCAAAAGATGAAAAACATTTTAATGGAAAATTACTTAATTTTATCGTTCTTTTAAATGAGAATTCTATCGTCTCTCAATTGTAAAAATAAAATAGTCGACCTAATAAAATTGATTTTTTAATGCTATTTTAAATCAACAATTAAAATTTTAACTATTTTATTTCTAAATACAAAAAATAAAATTTAATTAATTTTCAAAGGAAAAGTCTTATTCAGTGTCAAATATACACACACATAGTAAAAATACATTTTAAAGAATTTTCAAGCAGATGTACATATATGAAGCAAGGGATTAAATAATTCGAAATACAAGATGATTTAAGTAATTATTAATAAACTTATTTCGGTTTCATATGACATTTTTATGTAAAGAGTGGAGGGGGCAGATAAACTAAGAGTTCAAGAAAATTCATTCAGTATCATGCCTGAAAAAGTGAAACTCAAAGAGCAAGAACTTATGGAAGAATATTGAGGATCTACAGAAGATGTGAAGTTAAGATTTTGCTGATATTATAATTGATATTTCAGTGACAAACTTGTGGATTTTTCTATCAGGAGAAAGGTTTATTATTATAGTTTTGCGGGAAATGATATCCTCACTATACGAAATAAACATTTTGTAGATCTGTTTAAAGAAATAGTTGAAAAAAATCATCAAAGGATAAAAGACGAAAAACGTACCCAGTTTTTGCAAAGTTACTCCAAAATCGCATCATTTTTCGGCTCAGTTCTACTTCGTTTGGTAAATAGTTTTTGTTCCTATCCATGGGCGCTCCGAAGACAAAGTCAATTTCAGCGGCGTGGTAGGCCCCAATCCATTCGGGCCACGGTGACTGGGAAGAGACGTGAGTGTAATGGTAATAGTAGACTTTCTGTCCTGCGGCAGAATACGCGTTGGCCATTTCGTTTACCTGACAGAGGAAGTGATAATCAGCCACTAACTGGTCAAGCATATTTCGGTTGTGTAGCATGTCATCAGGATCTGCCCAATGTGTGTACTGATATAAGATAGCGTCCCTACCAAACGAGTTTAGGGAATGTGGATACTTCGGATAGTATTCGACCAGTGTATCCAAGAGAAGACGAAAAATACTTTTACTAATAAGAGCACTGTCTTTTAAATTGAAAATATCTTGCCGAAAATAGGTAAGAAAATATGTTCCCTCGTTTTTGTTGCTCCCCACCAGGATAGGGACTTTTTTAAAATTTTGACGTTCCAGTGAGATTTCCGGAGCTTCAACCAAAAATGTACCGTCGACAACGAGGACAAACGGGAACTGAGAGATCCCTTGGACCACCCACCATTCGTGATTTGGAAACTCATCTGCAGGTTGCGCTTTTAGGCATTGGTAGACATCCATGGCCGTATCGAGAACGGGACACTTGAATTGGCGAGCAAGTCTCTTCGCTCGTCGAAAGGCCTCTTCACGGGTTGTCACTGCCCATGCGCAGGTTACACTTCCACTTTGCAAGATAGCCCGATTAAACTTCGGCCGACTCAGAGGGGAGAGGAGGTGAAATGCTACGCTTACTGCGCCAGCGCTCTCACCAAATAGGGTCACGTTTTGCGGATTACCTCCGAAAAACTTGATATTTCTCTGCACCCAGTCTAACGCCATAAGTTGGTCGAACATTCCCGCGTTTCCGGGGGCTTCTGGAATGCCGAGAGCGAGAAAACCGAAAGCACTTACTCGATATTGCATCGATACGAAAATGACATCATTCTCAGCAACCAAGTAGCGTGGGTCATAGACATCGAGGGTCGATGTGCCGCTGTAGAATCCCCCACCATAG
Source organism: Acanthosepion pharaonis (assembly GCA_903632075.3). Taxonomy (NCBI): domain Eukaryota; kingdom Metazoa; phylum Mollusca; class Cephalopoda; order Sepiida; family Sepiidae; genus Acanthosepion; species Acanthosepion pharaonis. Next base: position 217,453 of record CAHIKZ030000631.1, read on the forward strand.
ATCCATATCATTACAGCTTTTTTCTTCTTAGATTTACCATTTCGGGGCACCCAAACATTTAAATAAAGACAGTCTTCAGAAAGTTGCGTGTTAGCATGCCACATAGTCTCGCCTGAAAAGTTTGTAAAAATCCTGTCATAGCCCTGGACGCATGAGTTTGGCCTTTTCGTTGCATTGTAAATTCCTGTCCATGGGTCATTGGGTACTGGGTGTCTAAATCTCAGGTTACCCACTGGGGGTTTAGCGAATGGAATGCCAAGAAATGTATCCACCTGTTTGTCGTAAACATTTATTCGCATTCCTCGAACTTTTCCTTTGGATGTAGTTATTATTGGATCTGAGTTGTATGCTTCAGCGAGGACAAATAAGCATAAGATATAGACTCCGGAGACACGCAGGAAGTCTATAAAGTGACTTAATTCCATAATGACGTCATCCAGCTTTTGGGTTGCTGCCTATCTCTTCCACACCTGCAAGAAAATGAATAATGCAATTGAGTCAAGAATAATTGAAGAAATTTTACATAATAAACGATAGGAAATTCACTAACAAGAAGGATAAATTATCACCTATCCCAAATATTTTAAAAGAGGAACAGAATACTGAAAGATTCTTGGCCTGAACAAAAATAGATTTGCCAATGTTGGTGATTTGATCAATTTGGGAACAGAAAACTTTTCAGCACTCCTTATATAATTTAGAAAACAATTTAGAAATAAGAAGAATAAGGAAGTAGTGCTGTTTCAAAATAAATTGCAAACAATTGGATACATAGAAAATACAAATAGAAGTACAGAGAGATAGATAGATAGATAGATAGATAGATAGATAGAGAGAGAGAGAGAGAGAGAGAGAGAGAGAGAGAGAGAGAGAGAGGGAGTGGAGAAGGAGAAGGGAAAAAGAAGAAAGTGAAGGAATGTAAGGAAGAATAAAAGGATAAAAAAGATGACGATGATTAAAATGTCCCATCATAATTTCTAAAATAAAAGGAACAGAATTCAACGTCACATTGGCATAAATATTGTTGTGTCAATTTCTGTATTTTAACTCTCTCTAAAGTCAGTTCGTATTTATATGAAATACGCCGTTATAAGAAATCAAGCGCACCAAGGTAATCGGAGAATTTGAAAAACAAGTGGTTAGGGCTCCAGTTATATTTTGGTGGACACAGCTTTAACTTGATGTCGTTAGAATTGATGTTAGAAAGATCATTTTTAACGCAATTAGCAAAACTAACAAACCGCTCAATTATAGAAGTTGAAAGACAAGTTGAATACAATACAATTTGTGAACTGTATAAAAACATGTACATACGCACAAACGAAGGTCGATCAATAAGTCTGTAGCTTGATGTAAATAGTTGAATATTGAATTGGATAATGTTCGATGTAATGATTAAAGTAAAACCGTTAGGTTGAATGCATTTAAGAAGAGTATGTCAAAAAATAATTTTTGTATGTAAAACAGATGCTTTTTTCATAATTAAATTGCAAACTTATTGACGGATTAAGGAAGAAAGTTAAGACATTTAGTTGCGTAATGATACGTTAGTTGCTCTTGCAGATCATTATAATTGAGTAGTGAGTTCTGTACTCACTAAGTGCCTAATACCTAAAACCTGCATTACATAACAATAAAGAAATCGTCACTAAAAGGCCACAATGAAGTGTGTGTGTGTGAGTGTGTGCTTGTGTTGTGTGTGTGTGTGTGTGTGTGTGTGTGTGTGTGTGTGTGTGTGTGTGTGTGTGTGTGTGTGTGCGAGAGAGAGGTATGGAAAATAAACGAAGCCAAAAATGTAGTTAATGGGCGTGGACAGAAAGAGGATTAAGAAAAAGTAGAAAGTGAAGAGAGGAGAAATTCTAATTCAACGACTCTTTGCATTCACATTTAATATAGTTTTCTTTGAATAATCCTTTTGCCATTTTCTCGCCACACTACATAGTCTTGCGATTGTCGAAGTTCGGCACTGAACCAAATTCCTTAAGTCGTACCCTGCAATTTCCCAATTATCCTATTTCTGATTCGACAACAATGATTCGGTGATAGCACTTATATGAAAGATAAATATATAACGATTAAAGAAAAGATGAATAGCACCTACGAACGAACCAGTCAACTCGTGATAAGGAAGCACTTTTACAAACTATTCATTATACGTTCATTCTAGGTATTATTTTCAATGTTTTGCACCAAAAACATTTTTGGAGAAGATAATCATCATGCATATAGAACATCCATACACAGAAACATACAAATAAATTAGACTGTAAAGTTAATTTTGGATCGTGTAATTCATGGATATCGATATTATTATTATCAGAGATAACTGTGTGAGAAGGGTTACGTCTTTTGGAATTAACTTCTTGCCCGGTAACTAGGGACATGCGCAACATGTGTCAGCTGACCGTCATCCAGTGACTGTTAGGAAAACTATAAAGAACAGCAGCTTGAAGTTGGTCAGATTCATTGAAATAGAACCATTGCCTAGCAAGAAAAGATATGAGCGATAAGTGTCACTGGAACCTCATCTATCGACTGTTCGCATCAAACAAAAATAAATTTAGGGACATTGAATATCAAAACTAAATCATTGTGGCCAGTTAGAAAATATAAAGCAGGGAATGAGTAGGTTAAATGTTAATATTTTAGAGTATACGAAACTAGATGGGAAAGGGTTATATACAGGCAAAGAAAAAATGAGAGGGGAGTAAAAATCATGTTAAACCAAGACATGAAGAAATGTTTCCTGGGATACTAACAACTGTCTGATAGAATTATTTTAGTTACTCAAATGGAAGTCTTTTAATATATCCATCGTAGTTGTGTATGCACCGGCAGCACAAAGTACGGAAGGATAACTTGAAGAAGATTTATTGTACGCTAGAGAACAGCTCAATGCAAATCGCAGAAAATTACAATCGTCATGGGAGACCTGAATGCTAAAGTAGGAAAAGAGAGAGATGGTGTTGGTAAATTCGGACTAGGAACTCGCAATAAACGCAGAAGAAAGTGGGTTCAATTGCGCGTGGCGAACGATCAGGCAATAGATTTATATAATTATTTTTTTATAAATTATGAAAAAGCGTTTGATAAATCACGCCACAAAGAATTGTTTGAAATCCTAGGTAGGCTTGATTTATTTGGGAAGGTTATGAGAATAATCCAGAATTTACACTGGAAGAAAATTGCCTGTATACTGATAAAAATGAATTCAGTGAATACACAAAAATAGAAAGGGGCGAAAGATAAGTATGTAATTACAGGAACTCCTACAGAAGGTAGTAAAGAAAGTGAGAAGAAAGGACTAAACCTCAATTGTAAGAAGACATTATGATTGTTAATAAAAAGAACACTTCAGGATGCGTACTACAAAATTGGAGACCCCAAAATCAAGCAAGTACAAAAATTCAAATCTCTAGGAAGTGATTCAAAAGAGGACGTAAAAGTTAAGCAAAATATTAACAAACAGGAAACTCTCATTAGAAAAGGTTTATGTAATTTCAGTCCTCCTCTAGCAGTGAATTCTGGAAAATCTCATCACAGATGAAGAGACTTCAGACAATGTGCTTCTACGGAAGAATGCTGAGAATACGATGGAATGAAATGTGAGCAAGGACGAAGTTTTAGAAAAAAAGGAAACAAAAAGGACGCTTATACTTAGAATCTGAAAGAGATTAACTAAAATTTATAGGGCACATAATGAGTAAAGAGGGTTTAGAAAATTTAAAACCCATTAGAATATATGGAAGGCAAGAGGGACAGAGTAAAGCAGCGTATAACCTAACTAACGAGCTTGTAAAAATGCTTGACAGAACAGGGATTAGGAGAGATAGCAAAAATAGAAACTTTACTAAGAGCTACAAAGGACAGGAACTTGGGGAGAGCCATGATCGCCCACGCACTGAAAGAACATGGCGAAGAAGAAATTTCGAAATAACGATTTTGTTATAATTTTGTTAAGTTTTGAAAATCTATCTATCAGCTTGCTTGTTGAACTCAATAATAGCAAAATTATTTGAATGCTGATTTTCAAGGAAAAATAACTTCTCTGTAACACAATTTTCATTATTTCACAACAGTAATCTCCTTGCAAAATTTGTAATATTTTATAACTATATTTCTACTTTCTGAAAAGCAGCTACGTCTGTTATTAGTTTTACCAAATCAAAATGTTTTTATTATTTGTTGAATGTGCGTTCGTAATTAGCACTTGATAACCTTTTTATGGGTGACTGTATATCAGTGCGATTCTTCAATCAGATTCCTCTGAGGTTGGTCTTTGAAGACCTTTTGGTGGATATTCTAAAAGACCATTCATACCTTTCAATCAAGCTTAAGGCCAACACCAATTTTCTTCCTTCTCAAAATGTCTCAACAATGAAAGTTATTTTGAACTTAAAAAATTCGTTCAGCCAGTTTGAGCACATGTTTCTGACAGACTCATCCGATGACATGTAACCTACAACATGGTGTTCGGTCAGTGCCTTACACACTGGTCAACAGCCAATTTTCATCAGGAATGATAGGTGCTCTGTTATATACAATTTTGTCCATTGATGTCAAAAAAGTAGTCGGATTTCTTCTATCAGGTACAGTTTCTCTGATGAGATGAGGTGGGCATAAAACTCCGATCACTCACATCGTCACTCCTATATAAGTTTTTCATAGGTAGTTATCTATTTGTATAACTAACTGCGTGTATTATGTAATTTTATGTATTAAATTTTTTATGGCATAGTTAAGCATTTTTCACAAAATATTTCATTAGCAATATTTGATATCCCATAAATTTTACTTTTTCTTTTCAGCTGTCCGATACTCATCAGCCGCGTCTGTTCATCATGAAACTCTATTCAAGACGTCAAGGCATTGCAAAAACAGTCCTGATATATTTTGCTATGTCTGTGGTTCATTTACCACCAAAGCTCATCAATGTCTCATCACAATTGAAATGAAGACGATCTACCAGTTGACTTTGGATTGGCCTCTCGGGAATCACGATAAGAGTTGGGTGCCATATAGCATCTGATCAGCTTGTTCCAAAAGACTAAGGAATTGGCTTAATAAAAGGAAGAGAGCAATGAATTTTGCAATACCTATGTTATGGGGAGAAGCAAAATATCATTTCAAAGACTGTTATTTCTGCATGGTTAATCTATGGGGATTTGCAGGTAAGTCCAAGCATAAGATTGTACATCTTAACTTAGAATCGACAAAAAGACCAGTACCACACTACGACGATGATCTTCCTGTTCTAGTACAACCGGAGAATGGCCTTCAAATGTCTGACAAGGAGACACTGTGAGCAAAACTACTATTGATGTGGAAACAAGCGAAGTGGATGCAGTTTTTGCTCTTGAAAATGAAGGAGAACCATGTACGTTTTTTCTAGGATATTAAAATGATTTGGTTAGAGACTTGGCGTTGTCAAATGATAAAGCCTAACTTTTAGCATCTCGTCTCACAGAAAAGTATCTGCTTAACGACGATGTTTGTCGTACTCATTTCAGAAAGAGAGATAGGGATCTGACTTTATTCTTCTTTGTGGACAGGCCACTTTTTTCTGTAATGACATTGATAAGTTATTTAACGGTTTGTGGCAAGAACATGTTCCATTTAAACGGCATTTATTCATTGATTCATCGAAGTGAATTTTCAAGGCAGTATTACCACACGACGGCAACAAAAACCATTTCTTCCCATAGGACATTCTTCAGTACACATGAAGGAATATATATGCAGGTATACTTCGATGCTATAAATTACTCAGAATACATCTAGAATATATGTGGAGACATAAAGGTGATAGGAACGTTGATGGGAATGCAGTCAGGATTCTCAAAACACTTCTGCTTTTTATACTTTTGGGATAGTCGTACAACTGCCAAACACTACATGCAAACAGAATAGCCCCAGCGAGAAACATATGAGCCGGCGGGGATCTTAAAGCTCATGTAACAATATATGAAGATATTTCCCAGGAAGAGCTCAGAATGCCAAATTCCCCCAAAATCACCGAGGCAAGACTGAAGGAAGGTGTAGGACAACAACTCCATCAAAACCCTGGATGAGATTGAACTTAAAGCCTGTATTTTTTAAGTGGATCTGTAAAACTTTTCTGGGTAAAAAGAAATCTCAAGATTTTAGAAACGGAGTAACATGTTTTCTAGAGTATTTTCCTCAATGGGCTATGGGATATCACTGAAAAACAATTTCCATGATTCACATCTGGACTTTTTTTTAGCAGAGAACTTTGGAGTAGTGTCTAAGATGATCACATTCATCAAGACACGGCATCAATACAGCAACAATATCGATAGGAATTAAGGAATTCTAGCTGACGATTTTTGGATGTTATACAGCACTAGGGAAAGTCTAAATCCCAAAGTTTTTAAATTGTAAAGACGTTAGAAGTACATAGCTGGAGTTGAATTTAGAATGAACCGAAAACCCAATCCTAAACAGGAAACAAATGATAAACCTTTTAAAAGAAGGCAGTTACATAATCTTGTTTGATTCCTGTTAAGGATTGGGTTTTCGGTTCATTCTAAAATCTTCTTTTCCACTTCCAGTCGTCCTGCGTCTTCGTGCGTTACCGCCTTGCTCGGGGTGAATTGATTAAAAAAGTAAAAGTAAAACATATACTTTCATTCATCGTTATTTCCACTGAAATCGTTTCGCCTACATCATGTTAACTTTGCTAAAGGCGCATTCCTAAATTTTCAGTCAAACCTGTTTGATAAGAACTGAATGAAATGTAATCATCTTCAACCAATCGAGAGAAGAGAATTCTCAAGGTTTTCTTCTGCAAAACACCGACATTTTGGGGCGACAAAGTTTCCTTATTGCAATATGGAAACCTCACGGAAAGAAGCGGGAATAATGCTCGTTGGATGACCACAGGTCGCCTTTCATGGTTAAAAATACGTAATTATGACGTCTATTTAAGCCGCTCGACTACTTTACGTACACTGTTCTCCTGTAATTAAATGTGTCATTAACGTGTCCTTGAAAATTTTTTATTCCTGTCAAACTATGTTGCTGCAAAAGTTACTATATGGCCCTCTTCTGGCGATCCCCCCCACTCATATATATGATGGACTCTCCCATCGAGTTCGAGGTATGAGGTTCCGACGAGCATGAACTAATTATCTGCATGCCTATGACGGTCATGACTTTTGAGGCCGGTTAGAGAATTGCACAAAAGACCACAAACAGCACAGGAGAATATATTGTATCCAAGTACAGCAGGAACAATGTTAGCTGTCTTGTTTTGCTTTCGTGTTTCGTGCAGTCATATGATGGTGCATTATTCCTGAATGGCAGCGAGAACGATACTCTGATCTCTTCATAGCTACCTTTTCAAAGTTCTTGAATGGAATGTTGACACAAGAAAGGTTGCTTTTCAGTTTATCTTTATACCTGAGCCAAGGTTTACCAACATTTCTATGACCACTATAGAGTTGACTCTAAAAAAATAACTTTTGGTATGTGATCATCACACACCTTGCCACATGGCCAGCCCAACGTAGTTGTAATTGCATTATGAAGGTCTCCAGGTTATCAATCTTTCTCAAAAAGGTCGACATTTGAATCGATTATCAAACGTTAGGCCACAGATTTTACGGAGACAACCTTTATGGAAGACATCTAATCGTTTAATGTGTCTTCTATAACGTGTCCAAATTTCAGAGCAATACAAATGAGATGATAAAACGACAGCATTGTACACTTGGATTTTAGCACTTTATTCCCCTTCCGTCCAACAAACCTATGACGCAGCGAAACAAAGGAAACGCTGTCTTTAGCAATACGATTAATAATCTCGTCATCAAGTGATGTACTTGAATTATATATTGAAATATTACATATATATGCGTGAGCGTGTGTGAAAATATATAGAAAAATAGGAAAGCACCGTTAGGTTAATAATCCGAAGTTCTTTAGTATTTTTGTTTTTATTTTTAAAAAACAGTGCTCGATACACAAGTAGAACCATAATTATAATTATATTATAATATATATATATAATATAGATAATAATATAATTATTATTAATAATTATATAGATAATAATATAATAATTATATGACATTAATATATTATATATAATATAATAATTATATATAATATATTACATTAATATATTATATATAATATAATAATTATATATAATAATAATTATATAGATAATAATTATATATGATAATAATAATTATATATGATAATATTATAATATGATAATAATAATTATATATGATCATATTATATATGATAATAGTTATATATATAATAATTATATAGAGCTAACATATTCAGTCGTATGGTATGAGTTTGTGACCCTGGGTTTCACGCAAACGTTTGCCTGATGATCGTAAAAAGCGTGAGACCCAGTGTCACAAACTCACATCCATACAACTATATATATATATATATATATATATATATATATATATATATATATATATATGTGTGTGTGTGTGTGTGTGTGTGTGTGTGTGTGTGTGTGTGTGTGTGTGTGTGTGCGAAGTTCTCAGAATATATCTGTAGAAATGACAAATTAAATAATACAGACAATCGAAAAAATAATACTTGGTCCTTGCCGACGCGTTTCGCCATCCAAATTTATCAAGGCATTTTAGTGATAACAAAAGTGAAATGTAGTGAAATTCAAAAGTTTTAAAAGACGCTCATGCGAAAGCCTCTTTTTGGATATTAGTAACTTTCGACAATGTGTGAAAACCACCCTTAGTTAAAAAATGTTATTAATAACCCTCAATTAAGAATTAGCAGTCATTTGAAATCAACATGTTGGTCTTTCCTCATTCCATTTGGCTCGAGTCTGTAATTGTGTCTACAAGGAATTTTTGTTGTGTACAATATCCCAATTACAGTTGGCCGTGATATCAAAAATATTCCTCCAAGCCAACATCATCAGTAGATTTTGTGTTCAATGTTTTTCTTTTTAGAATACACATACGTCATATTCACGTGATATAACCGCAAACAGTCCAAAAGATATGTTTTGTTTTTTTATAAACAAAATAAAAGAAAACTCCGCGTCAGTGTTGGTAGTGTGCGTGTGGCCAGTGGTTAAGCATTTTTTACCCTTCGCTCAAACCCTAACCTAAAACGAGGTTCTTGCTTACTAAACATAGCTTCTTACCCGTTAGTCTGATGGTTCCTTGCCAAACGAAACCTAGACAAATAAGCCTATCTTATTAAACTACTAAAGTTTACCAGCCTATTAATGTGTGCATGAAGGTACCTACTTACGTTCTGTTGGTGGGCAGGTTGTTGACTTGCACCTTCTCAGCCTCGTACTCCTAACACACACGCTTGTTTGATGAAAAGTATTTGTATTAAGGTTGGAACATTGTAATTGTTTTAGCAACGAGTGAATATGCATGTCTGTGTCTTTGGCTTTCAGATAGATAGATAGATAGATGGAGAAAGAGAGAGAGAGAGAGAAAGATAGATAGAGAGAGAGTGTGTGTGTGTTTCTTTCTATGAAAAACAATACATGACACGAGTGAGATGACATGGGAGAGCGAGAGTAAAGGAAGAAGACAAAGTTTGAAGTCATTCATAATTTGTATTGATATTTACCAATTATTCAGTCAATTACATTCCAACGTTAAATGAAATGACGATCTATGATCAAGCTGTCTTCCTGTAATTGTGACTAGCGTGTTTGCTGAAGACAAACCCAGGTACAATTTTTTTAATATTTGAGACATTTTCAGGGTAACAAAAGCGAGAAAACTTTTTAAAAGGTCCTGCATAATACTTGTTCATCAGTAAATGTATTATAGCAATAAAAAATGTATTTCACGCACACAGAGATGAACGATATTTACCAAATTTGAAACAAAGAAATTAAAGGGAAATGGAGGGTTAGAAAGTTGTTATACTAAATTTCCAATGCTTTTGTTGGGAAATAATTCATCCACCAAGTATATCTTACTTATTATAAAACGCAGATTGTGTGTGTGTGTGTGTGTGTGTAACGTTTATATATTGGATCGGATTTCCTACATTTTTCAACCGATTTCAACAAAACTTCACAGGACTACATAAAATTACCTTGTGATGGTTCTAACGGCGAAAAATGGGGAAAAATATAATTGTTTTTGCACAAAATCAATTTGAAAACACGATTAAGAGACATCGTGAAAAATGGAAGGGGACAACTCACATCGGTTTGTTTGTTGTGTGGGTTACTTTAAATATGGGAACGGATTTCCTATATTTTTCAGCCGATAAAACAAAACTTCACTTTTTTTTTTTTGGCAGGTCGTGTTTCTTATTCTCTTGCACTTTTTTTTTCTTTATTTTTAACATTCAGAATGCTTTAAAAATTCCATTTACAAGACAATTATTTATAATAAAATTCTATTCAATCAGTAGACTCATAACGATTGAAAACAATGTTTTTGTTTGAGTTTGGGTTTGACCAATTCGTAAAAAATAAAAATAATAAAAAAAATAATTAAGACATGCGTGTCCGTCAACCTTTAACAATAATCTAACGATCTCTACTGATTGTAAGAATACAAACATCGGAATAAATTCTTTATCTTTAGGGAAAGATAATGAAATCTAAACATACACAAGTCCTAACTAAAAATAATAACCGGAACGGGAAACTACTTTAAATACACATGGTGTCCAATTTTTTACTGTATTCAATAAGTAAAAATCATAAATTGTTAAAAGATTATTATATATTACAGAGAAGGCTACTAAATGAATAAGATTTGTTAGATCATAATTAATAAACCCAAATAAAGTTAATATTTTTTGTAATAGAAACAACGAGTGGAAAATATATTCAAATCAGAATTCTAATTATGAATCACCACAAACAAAATATGCAATTTTTATTACTGTATTCAATAAGTAAAAAATCATAAATTGTAAAAACTAAAAAGATTACAGAAAGGCTACCTACATTTTTCAACTGATTTCAACAAAAGAATTTTTTTTTTTGGCATGTAGTGTTTCTTATTGTCTTGCACACTTTTTTCTTTATTTTTACATTCAGAATACTTTAAAAATTCCATTTACAAGACAATTGTTTATAATAAAATTCTATTCAATCGGTAGAGACTCATAACGATTGAAAACAATGTTTTTGTTAGAGTTTGGGTTTGACCAATTCGTAAAAAAAAAAAACTAATTAAGACATGCGTGTCCGTCAACCTTAAACAATAATCTTTGTCAATTTTATTTTTCAGTCTTTATGATGGTGGATACTTGATCTATCTCTTACTGTTATATCCCAGGCAACGCCGGGCTCTCTACTAGTATATATATATATATATATATATATATATACATACATATATATATATATATATATATATATATATATATATATATATATATATATATATATATATATACAAAAAGCCCAAACAATATTGATGTGATCAAAAGAAAACATAATACCCCGGACAAAAAAAAAAAAACGAGCAAGAAAAACCAAAACGCAAACAGTAAATTAAAATGTAAAAGAAAAAAATCGCGTCACAATGTCAATACTCAACGAAGGACAGCTCGAGTCACGTGATCTTTAGTTGACAATAATTAATGAATTCTAATGTGGAAACATATATATATATATATATATATATATATATATATATAACGTATATTTTATACAATGAAGTTTACAAATATCAAAATACTTTTTATTATTAGTATGAGATTAAATTTCAGTGATTTTTTTCACTGCATTATTTTTTATTCTCTTCATTATTCTGCTCATTTTCTACATTCCCCTTTTAATCTATAACGTTAACTTGCCCGAGTCTTTATCGTGAGATTGATTAACTTGTACAAATTGTATATATTGTAGATAGAACGGATTAATTCCGGATTGAAGAATGCGAATTTAGTTAAAAATAAGATAAAACACAAGATGATAAAAAAAATAGAGAGAGAGAGAGAGAGAGAGAGAGAGAGAGGTATAGAAAATCTGAAGGAAGTGATCTGGGTATAAAACAGTAAGTTGTTCAAAGCACCAGGAATTCAAAAATTTGAAATCATTTGTTTAATTTTTCAAAGGATTGTTTTGACTCCTTGATGTTCGCACTCGCCACAAAAAGTAGACACAGCCCAGATAATTCTTTTCGATGTGTTACTGGTCTACAAGTAACTGGTATTTTTCTTTTGATAGAGAAGCAAACAGGTGATTGGTCTTGTACTTACGAGAAACTTAAACCTAGACAAAATTTACTCATCTGATACTTCTAATGAAGTCTGATACTGAAGTTAATCTGTATTATTTTTAGGGTAATTCTTTACGTTAATATGATCATTCGTATCTATCCACCTTCATCAACTGTAAGGATATAGTCTCGCATTCAGTGGCATTTACTGGACCGATATTACATATTCAGAACTATTATTTGTTTTTTACGATAACTTTTTGTTAATACCTTGCTTAGCTTTTGGAAGGCAACTTTTGCTATTCCAATGCGTTTTTAGATTCCGCTGCAACATTTTTCGCCCTCTGTTAAAAGCCTTTCTATATATTTAAATCTTTGTACTTGATTATTGTTGGTGCTTCCAATTCCTATTTCGTTTCTTAGTCTGTTAATTTTGTTGACAATTTTTACAATTGATGCTTATTTCTTTCTTTTTGCTTTACTACCTTCTGTAGGAATTCCTGGAATTTCCTTTCTGTGTTTGCTATCAACACTGTGTCATCGGCATATCTTAAGATTGAGTCCACCAATAATAAATCCTGGTAGTACTTCCTCGCTTTAAACGTTGAATCAATATGATGAGAAAGTTTTGTATATTTAACGAATCCATTTTCTATTCGGATGGATTCCATCCGTATAGAAATATGCTAGATAGATATGCTGGTCGTTGCTCCCAGAAAATATCACACTAGTCTTCGTAATAAAACTTGTTTTGGAGATGACAGATTTATTTATTATGCAAACAAAGTATAACGTACATTTTAAATTATAAACAAATAAATCATATATAAGTCATAGAAACATATTTGATTATACAAGTATATGGAATAATCTTGAACGATCAGACATATATTTCTCGGGGGATTTCAGTTCTAAAAATGAAGAAAGGCGAAGAAAGGCGAAGAAAGGCGAAGAAAAGCAGACATCCAGTGTACCGCCGACTCTAATTTATGAGCTCTTAGATTTAGTTAAGGATATAGTACGGACTCTCCAATTTTGCCTCTTTTTCCATCGGTATCACCCCCAAGCAAGGTAGTACAGCCACTAGCATGTTGTGGAGGAATTAGGAACAGAAACATTAGTAATGAAAGAGACATGAGCAATTAGGAAGACAGTAGATAGCGATTGACACTGAATTTAAATTTTTGCAGATTAAGGATGGCTGGAAAGCATGGAACCGAGAGGGAGTTCTACAAGCGAGAAGTGCAAGATAAAGTGCGAGATATTAGCATAGAGGTTACGGCTGCATTTAGCTAACTCAACTGTAAACTGATGAGATCTCGTCCCCAGTCTAGTAGTGCGCTTAAGTTCATAGAGTCTAGGTACCATAGCGAAGAGCTCATCCGAACAATTACCATGAAAGTATTGCTAAAAAAATTACAGAAAGGAAACAAGACGGTGAGCAAGCGACTGAACCCGATATGCCATATCAGGACCAATAATATTGCTGATTATTCTTTGAGCTGAGAACGTTAGCCCGGGAAGGCGCAATGAGTCACTTTCCTGGATAGCATGAGTCATGCTGGTGGAAGGCAGAGAAGGGTCACTCAAATGATTAATGGAGAGAAGTTTAGTTTTGAAGGTGTTAAAATTGACAAGTCATCTTTTGTCCCAATTAACGACGGACTTGAAGTCGTTTTGGACATCAGCTGCCATTTTGACCTTTTCTGACTGATTAACCTTACTATCTAGGCAGGAATAAATGGTAGTGTCGTCAGCGTTGATAACAAGTTGAGAGTTGATGTCACCGGCAAGGCCGTTAATGAAGATTAAAAACAGCGTAGGATCAAAGATGGAGACCTGGAGGACATCTGCGTTAGTATGAAAGGATGTAGATGAGTGGCCGTCCAGGACAACTTTCACTTTACGATTTGATAGGAACGACTGGATCAGTTCAAAAACGTGTCGGAAGAAACCGTATCTTTTCAGCACATGGAGAATACCTGAATGCCAGACCTTGGCAAAGGCTTTCGAGATGTCCAATAAAAAAAAAGATGAAACCCGGGATGTAGATCCCGGGTTTCATCTTTTTTTTTAATCTAGAGCATGTTAGACTCTTTCTGCAATTATCGTTAGTACATCAGCAGTTGATCTGGAGACAAAAAACCCCTATTTTTTGTCTGAGAAAAGGCCCAGTAAGAGATGATGAACAAAATTCAGCATTGATTAGGGTCTCTAGGAGTTTTCCTCGAAAGAGGCAGAAGGCTAGTCAGTCGATAGTTGGATGTACCGGACGGTTCACCAGTGTTCTTAAAAACTGTAACAACAGACGATGACTACCAGCAGGAAAACAAAAGGCAGTTAGGCATTTATTATATAGTTTAGAGAGGACAGAAGCAAGTTCGGGAGTACACTTCTTAATGACTATTACAGGTATGCTATCGGGTCCACATTTTTTGTGGGGATCAAAGTCTTGAGGGGTACATACATCTCGGAATCTCCAATTTTGCCTCTTAATGGGAACAAAAATAACAATAGCTCAACTACAACAATAATGATTTTTAGATCAAATTTAGACCTTGTGAGGCAAAATTTTAAAACCAGTGAAACGTGAAAGTAAAAATCAGATGAGTAGTTGTTGCAGTTCGAACGCCAGAGTGTAGATGGGCAAAAAAGAGAATATAATACAGTTGTAAATAAATTGCTTGATCGTAGATGTGGCAGTGAGAATGGACCATGCGCACAGCGAAGGAACATGAAAATTTGTAGAATAGCCGGATTTTATACGAGAGCTAAGAATTGTAGAACTTGGCAGTTAGAGTGATGCCAATAATATTTTCCTGTAGTTGGAAATGTGCCTGAAATGCTTAGAGGTTTTAAAAATTCGATGAGGAAGAATTGAATCTTTTTCAAAATGGTAGCGTTGGAGTCCGCAAAGATACATTATATAGGTGCTGGACGTTTGAGGAGACTTGGCATTACTTAATTTTCAATGAGAATCACTAGAAATCTGGTGTTAAAATGTAAATACAGAAAA
Source organism: Acanthosepion pharaonis (assembly GCA_903632075.3). NCBI lineage: Eukaryota > Metazoa > Mollusca > Cephalopoda > Sepiida > Sepiidae > Acanthosepion > Acanthosepion pharaonis. The sequence continues at coordinate 232,645 of CAHIKZ030000631.1, forward strand.
TAGTGATGACAACTAGTGTAATACTGTCGGATAATGAAATATACATAATCTTTCTGGTAAATATATTTTCTCCACTTCACATAGATAAATAAATTTTAGATTCAGTTCGAGCGTCCTTTTTGACCAGGTTACCGCTGATGAGAAATGGATCATTTACCATAATGTAAATCGCTGTCGTCAGTGGATCAGTCGAGGAAACAGAACTGAACAGCAACGGAGACATTTTCATCCAAAGAAGATCATGTTGAATGTATGGTGGGATATTCAAGGAAACATCCATTAAGAAATGTTAGACAATAATCAAACATTGAATGCTAACATCTACTGCTAAAAACGACGTCATATGAAAGCAGCTTTGGGCAGAAAACGTCCATTCTTAAATGGCAGAAAGAGAGTAATGCTTCACCACGATAATGCCCGTTCTCACATTGTACAATTAACTTGATCTATTGGAGGAGCTCGGTTGGTAAGAAATGATTCATTTTTCATATTTCTCTTCTAATTATCATTTCTTTAGGGGTTTGCAGAACTATTTGTATGATTTCAGGTTGACATCAAGAGAAGAGGTTGAATATAAGTTGGATTCGGATTTTACGTCAAAACATAGAATTTTATCAACGTGGCATCTATAAACTTGTTGACAGATGGAATTAAGCATTGGAGGCTATATTGATTAAATATTTCTATAAGCATTAGTAACTTCATTTGTAATATACACGATAAAATTGGACAGGACTTTCGTTTAAGCCCGATATTTTCATTAAATGTTACACAAAATCTTACCTTTATAATAGAATGGTTTAACATTATTATAGACTAATTTATTTGAACTAGCTACATAGAATAGAAATTGTGTAGAGCCATGATTTTCGATGTCGCTTAAAACAAGTGCTTATCTTGGGATACTTTAGTCACAATGTTTCGACCATTCTATTTTTCGGCCTTCTTTATGTGTATGTTGCATTGGGAAGACTTCGGAAAAAATTTCAAATTTATTCAACTGAAGTTGTTCTGTTTCTGTTCTTCCTGCGGCAAGATTCGTCCTTGTGAGGTCGATTCTACTCTTTCCATCTGAATGTCACTGTCTGATGCAGCGGATGAATTCATAGTTGCCAACTATGACGATCTACTTAATCAACTCAGTTTAAATTCGAAACCATTGTCATTTAGTTTAGATGTGTGAATATCTACTCCAGTTGTATCAACAGAAATTTGCTTCTCAGTTTTTGGTTCAATTGTGCAATCAATGAAAATTAAATGGCCAAACTTCGTACAAAATAAAATAAATTTAAGTGAGCTCTGTATTTTCACAAATGAAATCTGCTATGATTAAAAAGTGCTGGCTGAAGGCTGTGAGAATAATTCTGTATAAAACAAAATAATCAACTGTTTATTGCTTGAAGATCTATGAATTTATAGAACGTTGCATCGCTAAGGCACAAGCATTAATCACACTAAAAGACTACAAAGAAATTTTCAAAACTAACCCAACATGCAGACTTATAAACTCAACCAAAAGTGTACTAGATAAAATAAGTAAAACGATACTAGAAAGAATTAAAGAAGTTAGGATTAAAGTGGAAGAAACACAAAAACAACTACAGACTCGTTTCGCAATATAAAAAAAATAATTGTCAATTTATACAGCTAGATATAAAAGAATTCTTACCTTTTATAAGAGAACCCATGCTAGACAAGGCCATCACCTTAGCTCAAGAACAAATAAGAATAAATACAAACGGAATCAATATAATTAAACATTCCCGTAAATCATTACTATTCGACAATGAAGACGCATGGATAAAGAAAGAAAGGATCTTTGACAGTACAACGGGAAGATTTAACGGTGCAGAGACCTGCGAACTCATAGGGATATATTTACTATATTTACTACACGAACTAAGTAAAAATGATACAGAAATCTACAGGAACGGCGGTCTCATAATCTTAAGAATCTATAATAAACAAAACACGAACAAAACTAAAAAAGAAATAATTAAGATTTTTAAAAATTTGGGATTCGACATAGACATAAAAACTAACCTAAGCGAAGTAGATTTTCTATATGTCACATTCAACCTAAGAAAAGCTACATATAAACCATACAGAAAATCCAATAATAAACCAGTGTATATACACCCATCTTCCAATCATCCATCATCTATAATCAAGCAGATACCAAAATCAATTAACCGCAGTCTTTCCTACAATTCTTCCAATGAAACCATATTCAACGAAGGTAAGAAAGAATATCAAACAGCCCTAAGAGATAGTGGATTCACAGCGACACTCACATACACACACAAAAAAAATCCAACAGGAAGAAAAACAACATATGGTTCAACCCACCGTACAACAAAAATGTAAAAACAAACGCAGGAAAAATATTCATCAAACACTTACACAAACCGAATCAAGCACTCGCCACAAAATATTCAACAAAAACACAGTAAAACTCAGCTACAGTTGCACCGAGAATATGACACAAATTATAAAAATGCTCAACAGGAAAACTATCAACAAACAATCCGAACAAATTAAACCCACGTGTAACTGTAGAATAAAGAATGTATGTCCCTTAAACGGCAATTGCCTACAAAACAATGTAATATACCAAGCCAGGGTAAAATCATCAGATGACGAAGAAAAAATATACATAGGAGTAACTGAAGGACTCTGGAAATAAAGAAACTTTGTACAAAAAAACATCTTTCACAAATAGTAAATACTCGAACAGTACAATACTTTACAATACTTGAACAGTACAATACTTTACAATACTTTACAATACTCGAACAGTACAATACTTTACAATACTTTACAATACTCGAACAGTACAATACTTTACAATACTTTACAATACTCGAACAGTACAATACTTTACAATACTTTACAATACTCGAACAGTACAATACTTTACAATACTTTACAATACTCGAACAGTACAATACTTTACAATACTTTACAATACTTTACAATACTCGAACAGTACAATACTTTACAAGTATATCTGGGAAATTAAAAACAAAAAAGCAAATCACACCAAAAATATCATGAAAATAAGGAAAAGAATATCGGCCTACAACAATCAATCGAAAAACTTCAAACTCTGCTTGGAGGAAAAAATAGCTATATTTACCTTCCAAACCAAAACAAATTACTAAATAAACGATCATAACTCATCTCAAAATGCAGACACGAAAACAAATTTTTACTACGTTGCTTAAAAATCGAAAACTGAAAAGAATAAATAAAAATAAAGTATAAAAAAATAAGCAAAAACAAGTAAAATAAATTAATCCAAATAAATAAAGTAAAGAATAAACAAATTAACAACTCACTCCCGCCAAAATAAGCGTTAGAATAGACTACTCACAATGCAATTGACTACCCACAATGCATCACTGACCCGAGAAAAACACAACGCATGTGGCCTGATGATTACGTTTAGCATGAAACAGCCTGTCGCCTCTGAGTGTTGACTCCAATGTTCACATGATTCAAAAAAATTAGACATGAATTTTTATTAAAAATTTTATTATGACAAAACGAAAAAAAAGCATTTTGTGGTTAAATTTGGGTTTTGTCAAAATATTCTCCTTTAGCCTTGATCACTGCAGCTCAAGAATTTTGGCATTCGTTGCAAAAATTTCTTAAAGTCTAAGTTTGATAATTGATTCCGTCCTTTTTTCAATTACTAAAAACTCTCTTTCCTTCACTCTTCTGCTAATTCTAGGGGTGGCTTAAAACTTTTAAACTGTAGTATATATATATATATATATATATATATATATATATATATATATATATAAAAGTGAACATTGAAGTCAACACTTATGTTGCTCTGCCATGTGAAGAGAGTCAGTTTTGTCAGTCAAGTAGTCATCGTTTACACGATCAACATTAATTCATCTTCGTCAAACAGGTTCAGTACCTGTTATATTATAGTGTTGGGTGCATTAAATTACAACACTTACTCGTAGAGTGACGTTGAACAATTAAAGTCCAGAACATTGTTCAACTTGTTCTGTTGCCATTTCTGCGTTATGAAAGCGATGAATATTTATCCAGGATAATGTACGCTCACCCCATTTGTTAGAATGCATGGAGGAGAGTGATCTAACAATTAATTTCTTAAAACTAATCTGCTTGACTAACTGTACATATGATTTGATTAGAGGGGTGAACGCTTATGCAGAATGAGTCGAACTTTTCGAAAGAAGTGATAAGAAATAATTGATGAAAGTTGTGTCATAGAGTCTTCAAACAACTCTATTAAGTTTTAAAATACAGACTTGACCTGCAAACTGCATACGTTTATTTCGTTTATATAGACTTTGGAAAGCCTTAATAACAGATAACCTTAAGTAGGGTAATTAAATTTGCTTTTCTGTAACGGGTCCATATTATGTATGGCTCCATAGTAACGTACGCTTTGCTTGAAAGGCATTTTCCAGATTAAAAATGAAATAAAAGTTCAGTTAAACATTAATATCACTATTTTAAAAACAATGATATCTACTCAAACACGTGTAGGTACTAAATGTAATTTTATCGTAATTATTATATATATATATATATATATATATATATATATATATATATATATATATATATATCTGTGTGTGTGTGTGTTTTGCACATTGAAAATATGTATAAGTAGAGAATTATCATATTTTGATCAATAAACTTTACAAATGACAAGAATATACTGATTTTTTTTAATGTGGAACATTTAAAGACGAAAGAATATTCTTATAATCTAAAATAATAGAAGGCTTTAAAAATATTCCAAGATATTCCAATGAGCATCTTGTTGGGACCCTTTTATCACTTCTGTCTGTGATAAAATGCTTTCATTAATTTAAAAAAAGATTACATTTGTGTGCATGCAAGCGAGATCAAATATTTTTTAGTCCCGATGTTATTACAAGTATCCTGAATCAATTATGATCAATTATTTTGAAATAAATCCAGTGGTTAGTTATTCGCTGGCATCATTAGCCACGTTAACTCATTAATTTCGGAAAGAGAGCGGAAAGAGAGAAAGTTGTCTTTCTATCTGAAGTTATTGGAAGAATATTTATTTTGATTAGAATAAAAGGGTTAACTATTTTATGGATTCTGTGATTAAAAATGTTCAAGTTTTAACCAAATTGAAATACTGTACATTCGAAAGATTGCATTGAAATCTTCGTTTAAACCGTATTCCAAACAGGAATTCGTATGTGGCGTAGTTGGACTAATTGTCAGGATTCGTTGTTCTGAATTGAGTAATTTGTTTCTTGTGTCATTTTCCATTGTATTTACTAAAACAGTGTGTAAGCGAAGAAGTTTAGTTTTAAGGAAAACTGCCACTGATTCTTGCCTGGAAGGAGAGCAGTTATCACTATTTACATTCGGAATAATATCCTCGTTTTGGTTTTTATTATCCCGATGTCTTGGCTGTGGTGCCATCTTCAGATGTCTGTCGATCCTGTTAACTTTCAGGGAATCTCGAACTGAATCCATTATTTAATCTACAGGGGTACATTTCTCTGGTTCCGCTGTCCAGGTTTCGTGAGATCTTTTCTTGTTCTGATTTAATACTGCTCAGTTATTGCATGCATGTTTCCACTGAGTCAAAGTTTAATCAAATTAATTCTTTCAAAGTTTGTACTACAAGGTCTAGGTATTAAACTCACAATCACTATACTTCCAAATTCAAGAACTAATTAACTTAGTGAACCAATTAGCCAATTAGCCTAAGAACTATATATCAATAAATATACATATACCTACGTTTGTTTCATATTTCAGTAAACGCTCTTTTTTAATATTGAATCTACGTTCTCTTTTAAAGGAGAAACCACTGTTTGATCCGGCATACTTTAAATTCTACAGTAACAGAGATTGCCACAGCCTACCATGATTGAATTACCTTTTTGAAGAATGCATTTTCGTTCGAATTTTCAAACTACAGAAACATTTTACATGTTTTCCTCTCATAACCCCCCCCCACCAAATTCTGATGAATCTACAATAAATGTAGCGGAATACAAACAACGTTACTAAGTATACTTGGATAAGTATATTTGCTTTTATTCAAATGGGGTCACTGGAGGTTTCGCACAAATCATCAACAGACAATTATTTTCCCTTTGATTTGAAATAAATTTAAATTTTAAATTTGAAGAATGGAATTACTCCTATATAAAACAAAGAAGGGAAATCCAGAAGGAGGTCACATCATTGTTTAATATTGAAATGCATCGAGATATCGAATCATATATCGAATCATATATCGAATCATATATCAGCGTTCCGTTTCATATTGAAATGGAACGCTGATCTTGAAAGATTTCAGTTATCTGTTTTGATTAGTCTTACTCTTATGTCCATTGTATGTCCAGTGTATTGGTTTGTTTATTTACAAGCCAAAACACCTCAGGTTTTTTCAGACGAGTATAATCACTAATAAATATATGATTATACATCTATATATTTATATAGATATAAATGTCGTTATAAACCAAATAAAATTTAGCAACTGTGCTTTTAGTGTGCCTACCGAGATAAGGGAATAAATATTTACTTAATTTAAGGTGTAAACGAAACAGGTAACAAGTATATATATATATATATATATATATATATATATATATATATATATATATATATATATACTTTTTTTAAAGCGACTTTAACTTTCATTACAAACGTAGTTATATGCATATTTATTAATATATACATATATGTTGATATATATGTTTATACATATAAGTTTTATATATATATATATATATATTTATTTTATATATACATGTTTATATATATTTGTGTATTATATATATACTATATATATTTTATATTTACTATATATTATATATTTCTAGTATATACATTTACTATATATAACATATATAATATATATGCATATTATATATACTATATATATTATATATAGTCTATGTATATAATATATATATACTATGTATACTATATATATTATATCTATGTATATTATATATATATATATTATATATCTCTCTCTATCTATATATATATACTATGTATATGTATATTGTATATATATATAATATATTTATATACTATATATATGTATATCATATATAATTATAAATATCATATATATACTATATATATGATACATATGCTCTGTATATATATGATATATATATTACATATTATATACTCATTATATATATATATATATATATATATATATATATATATATATATATATATATATATATATAACAAATATAATAATTATATTTTATATTTAGACACTCTTATGCAAATTAATTGAAACAAAACAAATCATTCCGTTATTATTTACTTTTTTTCGTATTTTCTCAATGAGACATGACCCATTTCGTATGTTAGTACTTCATATGTCCGTTCCACGAAGTCATTCCTTGCAGATTGACAACAGAGTTTTGATTGAATTTAAATCAGGTGAGTTTATGCTCCAGACTATAGTACTTTGATTTGCTCACTGGTAAGGATTGCCAGTGTGTTCATGCAGCGATACAATTTTCTACGCTTCATTGGTGTAATATCCATCGCAGACAATTGCCATTGGACAACTAATCAACAGTCGAGACAGCTGTGTCAGGGCCTGATAAAAATCTGATGCAATCACAGATGACCCAGTAATTTTCAAGATCAAACAAATTTCATCATACACCCCGAGAACAGATTCAAATCACTGTACACCACTTCAAATAGAAATCGATTACACCCTGTCACTCCAGTGGGTCTAAAACTGGTTGTTTCAATTAATTTGCACATGGGTATAATATATGTTTATATAATATATAACAGGTATGTCATATAACATAAATATATAATATATGACATATATATAAAACATATAAGATATACAGTGAGGGTAAACAAATATTCATGCACCTACAAATTTTTGTGGACAGACGAAACCAAAATTGAATTGCTTGGACGTAATTCTAGAAATCATGTATGGAGGAAAGATGGCGATGCATTCAAACAAAAGAACACAGTTCTAGTAGTGAAATTTGGTGGTGCCAGCATCATGATTTCGGGATGTTTTTCTGCAAAAGGTACTGGCAACAGATCAGTAATAGATGGTAGAATGAATGCTGCAGCATATGAAAATATTTTGGAAGCAAATTTAATAATTTCTGTTAAAATTCTTGAACTTTACTCCTGATTGGATCTTCCAACAAGATAATGATCCTAAGCACACTACAAAATCTACGAAGAAATGGATTGCTGAAAATAATTTAAATAACATGAAATGGCCATGTCAGTCCCCAGATTTAAACCCAATCGAGAATCTGTAGCGTTATTTGAAAATTCAAATCCAATCGAGAGCTCCAACAAATATCCCGGAACTGAAGACCATATGCGAAGCAGAATGGAACAAAATGCCAACTAAAATTTGAAAATCATTACTTGAGAGCTACAAGAAGAGGTTGGTTGCTGTAGAAGTGAATAATGGCTATTCTACAAAGTATTAAATGAAGATTATGTATTCTTATTTGTATTGTACGGATAATTCACATTCATCCATTAAAATGGATGAATGTGAATTATTTCTATTAAATCAAATTTCTTTCTGTTTTCTGTGCATATTTACTTATTATGCATCTGAGTACAGTTAATTATATGAAAAGTATATTTATTCATTAGTTGGAAATACAAGAAATTAAAAAAAATTGTGTATACGAATATCTGTTTTCCCCACTGTATATAGAATATATAATATATATATATGACTTATATATGTAATATATAACGTATATATATAATGTAAAAAACATATATATATAACTTATATATGTATTACAAAATATATATAACATATAACATATATATATATAATATAGTTATAACATATATATAATATATAACGTATATATATATATATATATATATATATATATATATATATAAGACATAAAATATATAACATATAGAATATATATATATATAAATTATATAATATATATATATAATATTTTAAATTATATATATATCATGTATATCATATATAACATATATACAATATATATAACATATAACGCATATATTTTATTCTTTTAAGCTTTTCACCCCAAGCAAGGCGGGAGTGCTACTAGCACGCAAGGGATTACAGAGAGTGGGAACAAGAGTAAAGAGGCGTGATGAAAGGATGAAGAGAAGGACAGGGAATTAGATCAAAGCATCTGAAGATGCCGATTGACATTGAATTTGAATATTTGGAGATTATAGATATCAGGGAAGCAAGTAAGAGGAGGGGAGTTCCACAGCCAGGATGAAGCTATTGGAGTAGAAGATACTGCTACATTTAACAGTTTTGATAGTGAAAGGGTAGGACTGAGATACAAGCCTAGTAGCACGCTTAAGTTCATGCAGTTTGGGAACCAGCGAAAGTAGCTCGTCGGAGCATTTACCGTGAAAGTATTAGTAGAAAAGACAGAGGGAAGCGACGGCACGTCTGTGAGAGAGCGACTGTAGACGAGATGCTAGATCAGGACCAAACACATTGCATATCCGTCTCTGGATTTTGTCGAGAACCTTGAGACTAGCAGCGGGGGTTCCATACCATATACGGCAGCAGTATTCCATGCAAGGGCGAATGGTTGAGAAAATGGTTTAGGTGGGACAAACTTTCTGGCGCAACACATAGAATCAACTTTCCTCGTGGTAGATTGAGCTATTAATTCAATGTATTTGTCCCATCACAGGTCAGCGAACAATGTAGGAACAAGCAGGCGTGGGGTTGAGCATCAGAAATTCTAATGGGAGGCAGGGAGGGTACTCTGTGGTGGGTAAAAGAGAGCAGTATTGTTTTCGAAGCAGCCATCTCTTGCCCCAGTCAACCACAGATTAGAGGTCCTTTTCGAGACCAACGATCAGGTTAGTTTTATCATCGATAACAGATTTGCTATTGAGGCAGGAGTAAATAGTGGTGTCGTCTGCAGAGATACCTACTTGGGAGATGATGACATCGGGAAGCTCATTAATGAAGATTAGAAACAGTGTAGAACACAGGATAGGGCCTTGGGGAATACCTGCGTTCGTGAGAAAGGAACTGGAGGAGAATCCGTTTAGGACGATCTTCATTACATTATTTGATAGGAATGATTGTATTAAATCAAATAATCGTCCTGAAATTCCGTATCCATGAAGCTTACGAAGAAGGCCGGCATGCCAAACCCTATCAAACACTTTAGAGATATCTAGAGCCACAGCTCGAGCTTCTCCGTTATTGTGAAGTGCTTGGTAATCAAATTAAGTTATGGCTGTTAGCACATCAGCGGTAGATCGGGCAAAGCGAAAACCATTTTGCTTGTCAGAGAGCAGTGCTTAACCACTTCGGCGTTGATTAAACTTTTGAAGACTTTGCCGAAGAGTAGTAGGGACGGTAGTTAGATGGGTCAGAAGGATCTCCAGATTTCTTAAAGACAGGTACAACAGATGAGGACTTTCAACAGGATGGAAAACAAGAGTCGTTGTATATTTTGGAGAGGATAAGAGCCAGTCCTGAATCACATTTCTTCAGGTCAACGGCTGGTATCCCATCTCCACCGCTAGCCTTATGGGAGTCTAATTTAAAGACGATGCCCAATACCATCGATGTGGTGTTATGTGCAACTCGCTCAATAGAGCCTTAGTTCTAGGGGGAAAATCGGGTATGGGTAGACCGGATGTAACATATATATATATATATATATATATATATATATATATATATATATATAGCATATATATAAGACATATATTTAACATACAATGTATAACATATATATAACATATATATCACAATATATATCATATATTCAATATGTATAATATATATATATATATATATATATATATATATATATATATAAAACACATATATTATATAATATATATCATATGTATATAATATATATATATATAATATATAACATTTGTATATAAGGTATATATATAATATATAACATATAATATATAACATATATAATATATAAAATATACATAACATATATATATATAATACGTAACATTTATATGTATATATATATATATATATATATGTATGTATATATATGCACATTTCATTCAATACGACAGACAAGGTTCTTTGATTGTTTTTATACAATTTGTGTGTGCAATTATACACAAGCCCCTAAACATGAATCTATAAATACATATACAAGATTACTATGTATCTACATTAAACTTCCCCACACCCTACATAAGCTTACATGTAAAGAAGACATAGTGAATCAATGATGGTATAAAATAGGAAAGTGGCCCTCAGTGTACAGAGCAATACTTCTATTACTGAATAGTGCGTCATGAGGGAAATCGGAGGTTGTAGAACATAAAAACATAGTAGGTAGGTGATGGCTGTTATATTTTTATGTATGTTTGTATTAACAGACATAACTTAACATTAGGAATGAAACTGAAACACTGTAATTCCATTGATAACGGCTTCTCACAAAATCCTACTAATTATCTCAACTTACAAATTTCTTAGTAGAGATATTTATCAAACTAATTCAAGTTAAGGTTATGGTTAGGGAGCATTCAGACAGGATTAAATTCGCTCTTAATATCTTTGGAAAGGATTATCTTTAAACTTTAAACCGAGCCAAGTTTGATGTGAATTCTAAAATTAAGTATTTTCATTATTTTGCGATTAATGTGTTAATCTATTTTTATCACAAAGGATTGACCAATATTCTTTGCAGCCTTCATATCATTGATAAATATGTTCTTAGTTTGTCACGGAAACAAGTCACGGAATCATCAAAGCTGAAAAATGTCTATTTTATTATATAATTGATCTTATATTCAGCTAATGAGGTTAGAGTTTGAGACACCACAAACAACTATTGATTTTGAAGTGATGTTAAAACACAATCACGTTTTGCTTTTAAATTCATTTTTGTAAAAATAGTACATACAGGCACTTTAACCTTACGGATTAAAACAAATGTTTTTTTGTATTATATTGTGCGCGGATATGAAACATACAGGATTTATTTAGATTATTATTATGTAGGATTTTTTAAAAGTTCCAAAGTCTTTTATGTGTGCTGAAGAACCATCGCTGAAAATAAGAATATCGTCAATGTATGTAAATACACAGTCAACATATTGACCATGTATCTTTGAAAAGTGGATGTTGCATTCGTTTGTACAAACAATATGTATTTGTATTCATGCAATCCGAGAGGAGAAATAATTTCTGGTTTTTTTTATATCATCCGGGTGCATTTTGATTTGATAGTATGCTGATACCAGGTCGATTTTGCTAAATCTTGTTTTTCTTGTCTAGTTCATCAACAATTGAATTAATATTCAGAATAGCGTATCTGTAGCTTTATTTAATGCTGTTTAATGGGCGATAATCTCCGCAGCATTTGAAATTTCCATCTGGCTTTTTAGCTATTCCCTATCAGAAGATGTAATGGTCCCACTGTTTTGTAATTTTGAAAATTCCCTATTAACTGTCTGGGTTTTCTTTCCTGATAGACTCTAGCCTTGGCAAAAGTAGGAGCATGATTGCCTGTATCAATACTATAGTATATTCCTGCATATGTGTTTGCTGGGTTGGTACGCGGGATATAATGTTGGGATATATTTTTTTATAAAGCCTTTAATAAAACCAGGTATATTATTATTTACGACTAAGTTGATAGAGACGTTGAATGTTTTTAGTTTCTTTGAACACGATGTTGTGTAATCGATGATCGTTCTCAATTTGCAGTCTATTAATAAACCAAAAGATAGTCAAAGGGTTGGTAGGCTTATCTCGGCTTTAATTTGCCCGTAGCAGCGTATATCAGAACCTATAGCCGTTGTTAGAGAAACTGGTGTTGGTTCCGTTGATAAACCTTTGACGTAGCTATGTGTAACGAGAGATAAGTTGGCACCAGTATCTATTATGAGTGAAAACTTTTTTGTTCCCAACATTGCTGGTATCTGTAATAATGGCAGAATCGGTCTTTAGCAATGAGGCGGATGACATTGTGTTGATGGCTGACTCAGAAAAGTAACTGAAAATCTCTTAGACGTAATGGAAAGCAAGAAGAAAGGGCTATATACTATAATAAGATAATGCATGGTCAATAGCAAAAGAGATAGGTCAAAGTGTGAGCTACGTATTGAGGTAGAAAATGGTAGAGAAATGTAACTATTTGGGTAGTATAGCAACAGACAAGTAAGTAAGGTGCTAAAATATAGGAGAATATTTTTAGATAAAAAGAGTGCTCAAATGCTATGCAATATTTAATCTATCTTGCAGGGAATGCTGAACGAACTCTTCACATATGAAGAAGAGATTTTAAGCGACAGAGATGTGGTTCTACCGACGAATATTAACAATGTTATGGTCAAAGGAACAACACAACACAACACAACTTATCCTTATAATTAGAAACACAGCTGAAATTTCTGGGACAATGTCCTTGATAATGTAATGCACACACAATACATATCGAAGGCAAACAAATCAGGCGGAATCAGTGAGTAACATACTTAACGAGTATATGGGAAGAGGATATCAAAACAAGAAGAAAGTAGAAGGGCAATGGGTCAAAATTACTTAGTGCAATAAAAGGTAGATTGTTGGAGTTGCTCAGCAACCTTGACATATTCGGGAAAGACATTAGAATCATCAAAAACATCTGTTGGCAACAAACCGCTTGCATAAAGATAAAAAAATGAGTTCAGCAGATATAGAAAAAATAGAAAGAGGTGTAAGACAAGGATGTGTCTTCTCACCGGACCTATTCAACCTACATAAGGCAATTCTGAGAGAACTGGAAAGGCTACCAGGGTTCATCACTGGCGGCACAGAAAGGAAACTACAGAACCTCCTACTTAAGGTAGAGAAAGAGAGCGAGAAGACGGGACTATGTATAAACTACAAGCAGACAAATTGCATGGTCATCAGCAAAAAGATGAGCTTGAAATGCGATTTACAGGTTGGGGACACTAAAATCAAGCAGGTGCGGAAATTTAAATATCTGGGAAGTGTTCTGACAGAGGAGAGAAACGACGCTGAGATCCAAAGACATTGGAATGGCCAAAGACACATTCCGAAATCCATGAAGAGTATTATGAGACAGGATGGTTTCGTTGGCAACAAAGAATAGGGTACTGAACGGCTACATGACATCTGTCCTACTTTACGATAGCGAATGTTGGACGGCCTCTTCAAAGATGAAGAAGAGACTCGAGGCTGTGGTTCTACAAAAGGATGCTTAGGATGGGCCGAACATGTGAGCAACGATGAGGTTTTGAAGAAGATGCAAGGAAAAAGGAAACTCGTACTTAACATCATGAAGAGGCAGCTGAAATTTCTGGGATACGTAATGAGAAAGAAGGGCTTGGAAAACTTGAGCGGATAGAACGAAAGAACGACAAGTGAAAGTAACATCTGACATATTTAACAGACTTGAGCAAGTGGATGACAGAACAGGGTCTGGGAGAAATAACAAAAAGTCAAAGCTTATTAAGAGCTACAAGGAACAGGAGGAAATGGAGAGCCATGATCAGCTACGTCCTGAAAGGACACGGCATATAAAAGAAGAAGAAACTGGGGAATTTCCTCGTTTGATTTTTCATTTTTACATTTCATTCTTGCATACAGGAGTAAGTGGATGCTCTTATAGAAACACTTGCAGACAACAGCAAGCGTAAAGTATTTTTTGTGTAGTAGTTAAAATTAAATACTATAGGATTTTAATAGTTGAGTTTGCCAAGTCCAAATACACCAGACTACGAACACATAAAAAGAAATCATACAGAGGTTTCTTATTTTTAATTAATTACATGAAACATTGTCAGTGATTATTCATTTTCAGCTCATTTCATTAATCTTAATTTGAGAGGATTTTTTTCCTCGAAACTCACAGACCGTCATTAACGATAGTCAGTAAACAACCAGGATATAAAGAATAAATCGACATCAAGAATTGAAATGTCATATTTTGAAGCATTATGGCGCAATATCAGTGAAGGTAAAGAATTGTTATTTGGTTGGAATTAAGTTTACTGCAGTCGTTAGGTCCCCGCAGCTTTTCTGATAAGATGACTGTTTCATTAAGATAAAGTTCCTGATGAAAAGGGTTGAGAGAGATAGGGTTTTACTATTCATTATTCCTATTCCTGCTGGTGATTGTAGAATGACGGCGTAACAGTTGCGAAAAAAACAAAAACACAACAAAACAAAACAAAAAAACATTGAAACTAAGCTGAAAGAAAAGTGTACAATAAGTCTGTAATCTGACACGACATTATTATTACCTGAAAAGGTTTTACCACAAAAGTTTTGGTTAGATTTTGGGGAGTAGATGGTGCCGAGAACTTTTAAATATTCCCTCCAAATGTTTAATTTGCTTGGCTAATATTTACTACTTAAATGCATTGAAATGATAGCAGCGTATATTGAAAAATGAATATTTATTCTGTAAAATGTGTTTTTTTTTATCTATCTTATTCTCAAATTTTCAGCTTTTCTTAATCTTTCTTCATTTTTAGTTTCAACAGAAGCAGCGATTTATCGTGAGCGAATGGAATTAAAAAAAATCTTGATGTCTTTTCGGATACCACTGCAGCCTTTGAAATATGAAATGTTTATCGCTGGTTTTAAATATAGCTAGTTTGTCGAAGTTACACAGCAATGTGCAACCTCAGATCTATATGTCAGACAAAATTATGTAAATTATATCATTCTGTTTTGGCATTAAATTTAGGGGACCTTACTACGTGTGCCGAAGCTCAAAGGCAATTACTTATGACTATTAGGGAGACTATTCAAAAGAAATGTTGCTTGAACACAACCTAATTTCATTATCAGTGTTAATTTTCCTCAGTTAATGGGGATCTAGCCTGAATAATGTTCAGGATACTTTGAATGTATATTTAGAGATATTTCTAACAATTCATATTGGAAAAACTTCGAACAAGATTTGAATAATAAATGTTGTTTTATTACACAGATTAATAATATGTTTTTATTTTAGAAACCATTGTCAGTTTAGTAACCGATGAGAGTTTAATTTAAAATGCTTGGATTTATTTGTTTGTCTGCACATGTTGACAACTCGACGAAAACAGCGTCAATGCTTTCATGCATTAAAATGCAGTTTTCGTGCATTTTGGGGTATTATTTTTGGTATTATAAATATAATGCGGAATCTTCCACATTAGCCTTCCACCCCTTTCGGAAAGATGTATTCTTCCCTAAAAAAAGCCTTAACCAATCACCACTTCGTTTCAGTAAATTCAATCTTCTATTGCTTAAGAAACACTAAACTGTAGCAAAGTCGAAACAGATCCTTTTTCCCGCCGAGCTCCCTGGAGCCGATTTTTAAACACCAAAGTCTACATAAACAGCTGCATGACTCAATTCAAGTCAGTCAGTGATGAAGTTTCGTGAGATGCTACCAAACTCCAATTCACTGACTCAAAATCACTTCAAAATTCTCAACAAACTCAACACAGCACTCAATCGACCATTGTCCGCGTGGTAATCAAATTACAATTGACTTAAAAAGTGAACGTTTTCACTACACAAACAGTAATTGTACAATTCATCAATTTAGCCTACCAGTTAAAGGCAAACAACTCTTCACAACTTAAATTCTAACTAACAAGTAACACACGCATACACACTATTATTTGAACGAATACATTTGAGATTTTTCCTTGCAGAAACCAAATTATTTTAATTTTACTAACAAATCAAAACCATTAACTTTTATTGACCAAATTTCTATATGAACATTCTTCATAACCTTGTCTCAATTGCCACAATCAACAAACATTCTTTTATCCATGCTTGTATATCTATTGTATATATAAAAATCTCTTTATTGTTGGATCTCTAACCAGTGTGTTTTTAGTCATTTCTTGCAGTGCAAATTGTCCTTATATTCTTCATTTGATCTACGTGTTCTGGGATAATAAGCACGCATAATCTTTGTCTTACATAAATTACCTGCTGATACATTTTCACTCAAGCTACAACCCGCAACCCACAAACAAAGTTTCTATAATGGCTATAATTAATTAAAACAAACTCTACTTCATGAAAACGTGTATTAAGGACGTTTAGAAACATTTCTAAGTAGAAAATTTTATGTAAGTACAGGTCCGAGTACATTAAGTATTGTTGGGTCGATGCTTGAGTTTCACTTATTGAATTTGTTCTTTGTTAAAATGCATAAAGCACCAATATATAGAACTCGCTACTCCATTCCTTTAAAAAGAAAAGTTCTGATCCCTGGCTAAAAACGCATTTTTTGTGCTATAAAAACTTTCCTATTCCTACATAAATATATATTATCATGCAAAATTAAGTAATCTCTACTATATAATAATCGTGATAATATTTTAAAGATTTAAAAGTTGTAAAAGGAAAATTTCTCAAAAAAACTAAAATCCTGTTCCAAGACCATATCTCTCAATTTATTCAGTTGGAAGAGATAGTTTTCTTTCAGTCTGAAAACATTGTTTTTGTATGATTATCGTTTTTCAATATCTTCAAGTTTCATCTTTACTTTTTTTTTTAAGATAACTACGAGACACGACCATAGACAAAAAGAAAGCCTAAAAGTTATACAAGTAAAAACAGGAATTACACACACACACACAGACACACACATACACATACTATGGAGAAATTTTGAGATTGACGAATATAGTAATCAATAGATTAATCTAATAGCACTATGAATGTGCACTTCTACTTACTTGTAAACATAGACAACTTCAGTAATAGATTAACTCATAAAGTGGTCGATATATTTGAGAAAACAGATAGAAAAAAATGTTAAACTTAAAATTTAAACTTAAAATGTTAAGATTAGAGGTGACAGACTAATTGAACAACGTACTGTACATAAGCGCGTAAAAGTGCGAACCAAATGGAGTCTTGTGAGCTAACACTAATTTGTCGCTTATAGTTGTAAATAGTAATTATTTAATTCATGGTCAATGGCTTTTGAAGTAGCAATTCATAGGTGCGAGCGCACATACAAATACCTTTGTGTCTGCTTGATTCTGAGAAAGGTAAGAGCTGTGTAGAATTAGGATGAAGATGAAAAAAGCGTCGATAATAGCTTAGATAAATCTCTGGCAAATTCCAACTCTCAAATAGACACCTATAAAATGTAAATATTGGAGAGAGAGAGAGAGAGAGAGAGAGAGAGAGATTATTCATGGAGCATAACAAAGATATATATATAAATATATATATATATGAATATAAGTCAACACTTAGAAGCGACAGTCTGTTTTTCATGCTAGATGCAATCGTCAAGCCTGACGATTGCATCTAGCATGAAACAGACTGTCACCTCTAAGTGATGATTTCTATGTTCACTTTTATATTTACACACGCTCTGTCTCTGATATTGAGCACTTTATCCCATAAATATAGCACATCTTAAGACTATATTTCTTCATATATATATATATATATATATATATATATATATATATATATATATATATATATTAGTTATGTACATACAACACGGGCTGACACACTCTCTCTCTCACACACACAGTTTAGAGATAAACTTTATACAGTGATAATTCAAGACGCCTATGAATTGATCTATGTAAATAGTAATCTATAAATTTTAACTTGCAATGCTGGACAGAATCTTTAATTTACATCGATGCAAAGGGCAATGACTTTGTAGAAATACTGTGTTGCAAATAGTGTAATGTACATGCGCAGGTAAATCAATAAATCCATTGCCGGGTGATGAAAAAATTGTTGTACACGATAAATTTGCATGTTGTTTTTTATTTAAATAATAAGTTTCTTTGTAATAATAATCTCCCCAGTGCACTTTAGTTGCTAAAGAAGATTAATCGCACAGATGGAAAGGTGAAAATTCCGCGAAGATTTTCGTAGCAGACGACAGATTTATTGATTCACTTTTCTTTGCATTTGATACATGCATATACTAGGTTAGGTTTGATTAGGCAAGTCAATTTTTTTCACAATATAATTGGTATTTTACTAAGACAAGAAACGGTGGAGGACCATGATCGTCCACGTTCTGAAGGACACGGCACATAGAGCCTTCAATGCCCACCAATATCAGTACCTTCCCACTTGTCGATTTTCTCGAACACAAACATTAGGTTTAACATAACTCTACATTTGTCACTAAAATTAATGTTGAGAAATCAGTTTTCATGTACTTTTCACAATTTTCATATTTCTCGTCCTGATGGCGATTTAAATTTGCTTGCTTTCCTTTCTTTCGCCAATATTTTGCCTCTTTTCTCTTCGTTTCCATTAGCAACATCAACTTTTTCAAATATTATCTTTTCAATCAATTTTTCTTGCTTTTAATTTTTCGCAAGAATTTTTGTGACATCCTTAAAGCTATGTATTTTTTTTCTTGTCAATATTTTCCATTACTTTTTACACTGTTCTTTTGTCTCTTGCAATTTCCAATATTTTCCTATCAGTTATTTACAATATTTTCTCTTTTGAGGTTATATCTTTCTTATGACCAATGGCAATCTTCATCAGAATTTACTTTAGATATCAAGAACTATAATATCATAGGTATTTATAAACAATATGAACAATCCTCGTTTACTTAATTTATTATATATATATATATATATATATATATATATATTGATACACACATACTATATATATATATATATATATATATATATATATATACATTGACACACATACATTATATATATATATATATATATATATATATATATATATATATACTACGAAGCTATATTGTGATAATTTTTAAAAAATGAAAAAATAAACTGATTCATAACGAGCCGTTTATTTATATATAACAAAAACAAAAAACACTCGTAAGAAAAAATTTGTTCGAGAAGAGAGTTGAAAAAGTGAAATGAGAACAGGCTTTTTCGTTTTGAGGAAAAGAAAAACTGAAGGAAGTCTACTGGCGAAGATAAAAAGTAAGCAAGTCTTTAAAAGAATCTAAAAATAAATTGCCTTGCTACCTGAGACGAGGCAGGTGAAAAAGATTCCGAAATTGTTGCAAAAGGAGTGAAAACAAATATAAAAGCAAGAATGAAGTAATTAGGAAGAGGGGAGAAAAACAATCATTATATATATATATATATATATATATATATATATGCGAGCACACACACAGAAAGTGTAGAACGCATTTGAACAAATTAAGTGACCTCATGGGAAAGACATCAACATATTCACTCATTCTATCTATCTATCTATCTATCTATCTATCTATCTATCTATCTATCTATCTATCTATCTATCTACAGAGACGTCCAGGGTAAAAAAAAGTAGCTTTAGAATTACTGGCTGAACTAACTTTTTGTTAGTAAATAGAAAGTGAAAATGTCACGGCACTTACATCTATTTATACATAAAATGTATGTATGCATCTACAAGGGATTATTACTCGACCCTATCAAGATCTTATAATAAGAATAAAAAAAAAATGGTCAATACATACAGAGTGAAAAATGAGCTTTGTACAAAATGGTTATTACCAAATTGAACGGGATTTAATGTGTAGCCAATGAAGATGGTAACAAAATATTGACATTTTCTTCTTGAAATGGAAGGATGGAAGGAGCGGGATGGAAAGTTCAGTTGTAATCATGTTAGAAACGGTGAAGATGTAGAATTTAATGATGCCTTGAGATTCTTATGTTACGTCAAGTGGGTACATCTCTTTGTATATACCGTCTGAAGGTTTTTGGGTGAGGCTCAGAGGATAAATAGAGGGAGAATGGGGATACTGCTGCGTTCACATAGCCAACATTATTAACACTTGTATATAAGAGAATTTGAAATAAGCTTCATACATATCCACGTTTCATATATGAAGCATGGCATGCACACGTCTTTTTATACATAAAAGATACACATATTCACTTTTTCTATTTGTAAGCGTGTGCACACACTTAAACACAATTGATGAAAGCATTAACTAGACAATATATATGCGTATGAATGAATAGACAGATAGTCTGCACACCTTGTAAATACCTTAAACACACACATTATATATATATATATATATATATATATATATATTTCTAGAGAAATCGATATGCAAAACTATAAGGTCTCTCTATCTATCTCTTTCCATTTCTCTCTCTTCTTTCTTTCTCTCTCCATATATATATATATATATATATATATATATATATATATATATATATATATATATATATATATATATATAGATAGATAGATAGATAGATACAGGGTGAATAGAAAGTTAAAAAAAGTCCAGTTACTTAAATAGATTAAATATTGACGAAGGGATTCTTTAACTTTTATGGGGGGAGGGGGGTTCAATTAAATACAATAGTTTAATCTTAACATATTTATTATTTTTTACAAGGCCTGAAATAAGAATGCATATCTCGTATGAAAGGTTACGAAAGCGAAGGAAGATTGTTTTTAGATATTTACCAAAAAATACCTGCCTTTTTCATAAGCAAAATTTCAATTCAAGATTTCCCAGTCTGAGTGTTGGTCAATGTATAGTTCTTTGCTACATTTGTTAGGAAACCCATGGTTAAAAAAAAAAAAAAATACATGGCAGAAGGTAGGAGAGGAAATTAAGCTGGAAAGCAAATTAAGTTTTATTTTGTGGATTATTTTTACTGCGGAGTTTGAAAACTAACACACGAAAATGATAAATTATCTTTCTGTTTTCTCTTTCTGTAATTGCTGTATAAGAGATTTTGCGTATTCGTATTTCAATCGCGCATAAGTGTGCATACATGTACACACTTCCAATTTTGTTAAAAATTAGACAGTAATTTAAGTAAAAAAATAAGACAGATAATTAAAAAAAATTAGATAGTAGTTTAAGTAAAAAAAAAAAAAAAATTAAACAATAAAATAATTGCTTAATAAAATATTGTTCTTATTTTTATTTAAATTTTCGGCGAGAAAGTAGCTTATCAATTTTATCCGAGGTCAGTAAGGGAGGTAATTTTTGTTGAGGTCAAACATAATATGGAAAAGAAGTTTTAAATTGCGAATATCAACTGAAGTGTTTGCTTGTGCGCATAAATGTGGGTGTATGTTTGTATATTGGCATAAGTGTGTGTGTGTGTGTGTGTGTGTGTGTGTGTATGTGTGTGTGTGTGTGCTCCTATTTGTGTGAAAAATACATAAACATATGCAAAGGCAAACAGTTTTTAAAAGAGTAAGTAAAATTATGGTGGTATATACAAATATTACTTATACAAAGGAAACATGCAGAACACATTTACGATCTCTCGCTCTCATTCTGTGTATATATATAGACACACATAATCATAAGATCATCGATACTATGAAGACAAATTTAGCAAAATGAAAAGAAAGTTGGAAATATTTGCAGTGAATTTAAAATCGATGCATGAGAAAATACAAAGTGGGCAATTGTAAGAGCAGTCGCACTAAACATTGATGCAATATACAGAGATATATGGTAGGCGGTGGTGGCGACAGTGTGAGAAAACAAGATCCAGCTCTGACTATTTATTATTTGAAATGTTTACAATTGGCGCACATTGTCTCCAGAATAGAAATTCCTAATAATTATGATACAAAAGTGGAAAATTTCGATAACTATTTTTCTTTCTTTCATTCTCTTTTTCGAGTTCTATTTATTCATCTAACACTATTTTTGAGTTTATTTAACTATATCAGCTTTTATTTTCTATATTCATAATTACATTGTCTTATCATCTCTCATTAACAATCAAACATTACACAAATCAAATAATTTTCTTCTTTACTTACGACGGTGTGATAAAAGATACTTGGCTAGATTCACTTCCCAAAATGAAGCTAAAGATAATTTTTGAATGAGCTTTTTGGCCGGACTGATAAATATTCAGCATCCTCACACATTGTTCAAACCTGTCTCAGTTAGTTTCTATGCATCTATAAATAGTAAATAGACACAGTGAATAGGTCAAGAGGCGAGTCTCTAAAGATCGCAAAAATATGACGGAGATTCAAAAACATTGACGTAAATCTTGAATTGACATAAAACTACTGAAATAGACAAAGCAATCAGTAAATAAATCTAAGAGAAAGAAAATTGAATAAAAAATATTAGTGAAGACGACTTACGATTGTTTCAATCATAAAAAATTCCTGTGTGTTGCATTCTCCACAGAAGTTCCGAATAACATTTTACCTAATACACTGAGCACACGTTTTCTTCAATCTTAGGTAGAGGCACGTGTATAAATATAGATGTGTGTGTATCTCTAAATACATGTCTAGTTTTTGTTTTTAAATGGATGTCTTATAAATAAATATCATACACATCTATATAATGTTTTTCTTTATCCTTTTAAATTGTTGCAGGCTGAGTATATACACCGTGTTGTCGACTGCAGAACATTAGCTTTGTGTATACGTTCTGCGATTCATACAGTAGTATAACTATTGCTGTCTATATTTGACTCTACGCTATTTCATCTTCTACCTTCTATTATCTCTCTTCCCTGTAGGTGTTGCTCATCGTAACATTTTTGCTTTCTTGCGTTACTGCCTCTTTACATTTTTATTCGCTTAATTATAACAGTTAATACAAAAGCCAACGCCAAGTCAATCTTCAATTAACACAATTTATTTTTTATTCTTCAATATCTTTTCCTATCTTTCCCAAATTTTCATTTTTGACTTAGCTGAATTGACTTTATATCTATTTACATAAATATTTTCATATCTATCAAACAATGTTTTTGGAAAGGATGTTTTTGTCAGGTTGATAACTTTTAACTCCCTCACGTACATAGTATTCGAATCTATAATAATATCAAATAAATGAAATTTGACTAGTGAGTGAATATGTGAGAATGTATAAGTAATTAGCTGAAGTTTTAGCTGAATATTTTACTGTATAATATTCGATCTATATAATTGTATTCACTACCAAATCAAGTTGTTTGTTAGGGATAGAGATTAAAGGACTATGTTGCAAAATAAATTTCTTGTTTCATCACCGTTATCTCTCTTTCCACACACACACACACACACATATATATATATATATGACTATAACTTTTGGTCGTTGTCTCGATTCTCATTTTTTTTCTCGCTAAACGCCAGTCAACAAAATATCAAATAATCTTGATTTTCTTATTTCTGACGCTGACTGTTTTCTGTTTTGAGTAAATCAGCGATGGAGACCATAGAACGATAGTTCTGATACTGTAGTTGGAAGGGTTTTTGTTAATTGCAGGATGAAAGACACACACACACTCTCACACACAGACACACTCATGAGAGCGAAGGTAACTGAAATAATTATACAATAAAAGGAAAACTGGACTTGGATGAAACAAAAGGAAGGAAAATCAAAAGAAATGTTGAAATTATAAATGATTCAGATGAATGAACGACGTCAGTAGGCAATAAAAGTCATAACTTTAACAGCAGTAATAGTAATAATGCTATAATTACAACAACATAAATGCTATAATTACAACAACAACTTTTAATAGAACAACAACTCCAGCACAATAATAATAATAATTATAAACGCAGGGTACTGAAAAGGTAGACAGAAAAATTCGCATATTTACAAGCATGGTCATGTTTACACGAAGGACAACAACAAAGAGAAAAGGGATCCCTTGTTCACTGCAATCGAGAATAAATGTATCAGCATAAAACGAAAAACTTATACGTTGACAGAGTAAAACGAATAGCGAAGTTAAATGCAAAAGATTTGACTTCGATTTGTATGACCTTAGCACAAATCAGGGGCTATCATAGAAACCTTTGAGATTATTCAAGGGAAAGTTTGAACTTAATAGTGATAAACAAGAGACGATAGATGCGACTATGCAAGCGAACTGGAGGGTACAAATAAAATAACCAAAAGAAAAATATCAGGACCTTTCCCAAAGTTATGAAAGGTTTAGCACATAAAATCTACAATCGTAGTACAGTAAAAATAGAAGCAAAACTCAGAGAAATAGTAATTTGAGGAAGAGACTCTTTCTGTTGCGGTCTGTGAGGAAACTGAGAAAAGTTGCTGGAAATTGTTGAGACTTGTCACTCAGTTTCAGTGAACATGAAAATGCATAAAACAAAAACAAAAACAACAGCAACAACAACAACAACAATAATAATAATAATAATCGGAGCACTTAGAGAGTACTGGAGAGATATACAAGAAGATTTGAAAAACTGGAAATTCAAGGAAGAATTGAAAAATTCCAACCAAATTATTACAAGAATCAATAAGAATACTAAGCAAACTGTTAGGGATGCGTTGGTGTCACTTGATCTCCGGTGAAAATTCAATGAGTACGTGATTATAATATTGATATTTTAAAAACGAAAAGGAGAAAGGAGTAGGAAATGAGGAAATATAAAAACGAGATAAAAAGTTTAGTTCCAAAAAAAGACAACGAAAAATGATGAAGCAGGAATGAAAGGAAAAACATATGTGAAGAGATTAAGATATTCATGTGCTATACAATAGGAAAAGATAATGTAGTGTTAAAAAGAAATACAGGCGTTTAAAGAAATGAAAAAAGAAAAGAGCGTAAGTAAAAGAAAGAAGTTTTAAATAAATGGATTGAGTCAGACAAGGGAATAAGGAGATAAAAAGAAAAGGAAAGAGTGCGTGAAAAAAAAAAGAATTATGAAAAAACAAGAAACTTGTGAAGGAAAATGATTTTAAAATTTATATTTCTCGGTGAATGCGATGAAAAGAAAGTCAAATAATTTAAAAAAAAAGAAAAAAAAAAAAAAAAAAAAGCAGGGAATTAGATAAAGTCTCTCCAATAAAAAAAGAAAAACAAAACCAAAACAAAAGAACGAATATAAAATATTTCGTCATCCAAAATGATTACAGAGTTGACTTGAAGAGAAAAAAGCTGGAAAAATTGTGAAATATGAAAGCAAAAAATGTTGCCATCATTATTGGACCGATTCCAAAGGCTTTCGCAAAAAAGACGAGGAAAGAAATACAGACGAGATACATGGAATATTTAGGAGACTGTCATTCGATTCTACAGGCGTGTGCGTCTTGTACTAAATACCGAGCTGAACTTCAAAAACAGAATATCAGCCATAAACACCATGACTGTCCCTGTGGTGAAATACAGCTTTAACATCCTTAATTAGACCATAACTGACATTAAGCGAATGGACGCCAAAACGAGAAAGCTTCTCACTTGCTACTGCATGCATCATCCCAAAGCTGATGTTGATCGTCTGTATGTGCCCAGATCTGAAGGAGGTAGAGGATTAGTTCAACTAGAACTGTCCTACAAAACTACAACAATTGGCCTTCAAAGATACTTCGAAACCACAGAAGACTGGATGATGATATGTGTTAAAGAACATGAAAATCGTAAGCGCCTTTATTCAGTAATAAAAGAAGCCAACAAGTTCAAAAAGGAGTTTCAACTGGATGCAGAAATACAAGTAAATCCCAATACACCGATTGAAGCTGCAAAATACATAAGAAAGAAAGCAAAAACAAATGCAACTGACCAGATACAGAAACAATGGCAAGATAAACCGCTTTATGGCCAATACTCTTCCCGTACCAAACAAGCTGATGTAGACAAGCCCCATACCCATCAGTTGCTACGTAGTGCAGAAACGGAAGATTTTATCCTTGCTGTACAGGATCAGTGCTTGTTAACTAGAAATTATTAAGCACACATACTAAAATATTGTGTCAGCCCGAAATTCAGGTACTGTGATAATTACCCAGAAACAATCGATCATCCTGTATCAGGTTGCACGGTATTGGCACCCACTGAATATAAAACACGGCATGACAGAGTTGTCCAATATCTGCACTGGAATATCTGTATCTTCTACGGGAAGGAAACTGAAAGAAAGTGATATGAACACCACCCAGACCCGGTTACGGAGATAGGACCTGTTACACGTTTATGAGACGACACAATACAAACAGACGAAACAATCAAAGCTAACGCCCAGACATTGTTATTATAGATCGCACCCCCAAAAAGATGCCTCCTTATTGATATGGCAGTACCTGCAGACTGCAATGTATCTTTCAAGATCTTCAAAAAGCTATCAAAATCCAAGGACCTTGAAATCGAAATCTCAAAAATGCGGCACATGGGAACATCAACAATCCCTGTTATAGTTGGAACCCTCGGATTGGCTGGCAAAGATTGCAGTAGACTAATTGAAGCCTGGAAGCCCATGCCTTAAAGAAATACAAAAATTGTTCTCACAAGTACAGCCCACATCTTACGAAGGACTTTGTCTATGTAAAAAAAAATTTTTCTAGTGGAAAATGTCATGATGCCATTTCTAACCTTAGGTCCCTAGGCGGGACCCGGAAAGAAATGAGTACACATCAAAAATCAAAGGGAATAATAATAATAATAATAATAATAATAATAATAATAATAAAAGATACGAAATGTTAGAAATATTCAAAGAAGAAATAAGACTGTTAAAACATATTGGCGTTTCATGGGTTTGTAAGAAGATTGAGAAAAGTGCTGAAGATAATCAACAGATATTTAGTGAATTAAATAAGAAGTCAGGAGAAAAATAGCCAAAGGATGAGAAAGGGAGTTGGTAAGAGTGAATAACTTCAAGAAAGTCTGATAAACAGCGATTGAAGAAGAAAAGACAGAAATGAATAACAGAAAAAGTGTGGAAAAAAAACGGATCTCAGAACAAATTTAAATGATACTTAGGCCTGTGATACAAAGAAATGAAAGAAAAAGATGGGTCAGGTGGAAATAAAGTAAATAATAATAATGTTTCCTTTCTGTTGATTTATGATTTTTAGTTGAGTCTTTTCGGTGTTTGGGTATCGTGGAAAAAGTATGATTGTGAAGCGTAACCGTGTGCATATACTTGGATTTTCGGAACATAAATCAAGAATAGTTTGTTGAATTTCTAATTTGAGGCTCCCTCTGGATCAGCATCGCCTCACCTGTCTACTATCTGCTTCACAACCGAATAGTGGCGCCTGGCTCAACGCAGTTCCCTTTTCATCTACCGGTACCCTTCTAGATGATGAGTGCACTCGAGTCGAAGTCGGAATCCGTCTTGGACTCAAATTATGTGAGCGTCACAGATGCAGATGTGGAGCCTCCGTCGATGAGTTTGGTTTGCATCCTCTCTCCTGTCGTCGTAGTGCCGGCCGCTTTCCACGGCATGCAGCAATAAACGACATCATCAGAAGAGGTTTGGATGCAGCTGGGTTCCCTTCCCAAATCGAACCCGTAGGCCTCGACCGCGGTGATGGAAAGCGGCCGGATGGCATTACCATTTTCCCTTTTTAAAATGGGGAAGTCGTTGATTTGGGATGCGACCTGTGCGGATACATTTTCGGCCGGTAATTTGATCAGTTCCGCGATTGAGCCAGGATCCGTCACCTGGGACGCAGAGATGAAAAAATAGTTAAATATTCTTCTCTTGCTGATAGATTTTTTTTTACTTCTGTGGCAGTGGAGACTTCAGGGGTTATTGGCCCTCGTTCGATGGCGTTCCTTCGGAGGATTGGCGCGATTGCGTCTCGATTAAGGGACGAGCCTCGTGAAACGGAGTGGCTCTTGCAGCGTGTCTCACTGGCGGTGGTTCGAGGTAACGTTTTCTCCATTATTGCGGCTGGCAGAGGTTAGAAAAAATTGTTTATTGTTACGTTGTTCTGGAATTGTCATCAGTGGTCAACTGTACTTGTTTTGTTTCAATAAATTTTATTTAAAAAAAAAAAAAAATTTGGAAAAGTCGATTATTAAAGTTTGCTGAATATTCTTAACATTTTTGATTGCTTTACATGTTAAGTCCGGTATCTTTAACGTTTGCTTTTAATGGGTGGTGTCAGGAGTTATTATTCATTTAGAGATAACCAAAAGTTTATTTTTATTAACTTACAGTCTTATATACGCATGTTGATATTTCTAGATGCAACTTAAAAATTTTAGCCATTTTCTTTTTGTGGAATAAAAAACACAAGAAAAGAATTTTTTTTAAATTTTAAAATTTGGTTTGTGCAGGAATAATAAAGAAATAAGAACATTCCTCGGAGGGCGCTCCTCTTCCGTGGCCTTATACCAGATTAAACTAAGCTTAGAATTTACATAGTTTTGATCGTTGAATTTTGAGTCAAATTTCATTCTGACGAATACTGTCGAAAGAACAATAATATTTGAAAAAAAAAGAACAAAGTTTGGAGAAACGTTGCTACGGTTTAATGAAAAGTACAGTCACAAATTTTCTGAAACGTACAAAAACAGTCAGGAATAAAATACACACAATAACACGTTTATTCACATACATATGTATATAATTATAATAGGTGAGATTAAGCAAAAAAGAAAATGTAAAACACACGCTGATAGTGATAGTTCACTTGCATACCCAAATCATAAAACAGAAACTTGTAAATGAACTATACTCTATAAGAGTAGGTTTATGTAGTATAAATTCATTTTCTGTTCACTAGAGAGACATTCAATAAGAAATATAGAATCTAAATGGAACGAGCAATAACTGAGAAGTAATAAACGTGATATCCCTAGACAAGGGCAGTGGAACAAGGACAATCTAACTGGTAGTTCAAATAAAGGGTTCAGTTCCAAATTCCCTGAAGGCTATCAGGATCGCAAAGCACCTAATGAAGGCCGGAGGGCACAACGACCGAAAAGTTATGATAACAACAAAGATGAGGATAATAGTCCACGTGTAAATCATAACAGAAATTTAGACATAAAGAACCTATTGTCTATAACTGATTATGGGTTCAACTTTGCTGAACTATTTTAAAAATGATTGTTATTTTATTTTTCTCAAATAAGTGAGTGCTATTTCGGTGTACGTTGCTGTAAATATTATACAAGTATAAAAACTCGAAACCGTTAAGTTTCCAGAATAATATTTGCTTAATTGAGGTTTGAAGTATTTTACTTTGCTTGTTATTTGCCTTGTTATAATTTCTTTCTACTTTGAATAATAATTTGATTGAATGTAAGAAATACGAATTATTGATTTGCTTTTGAACATTACTTGGTTGAGAACTAAAATCCTTTTTATCGACACACATAGAGAAAGAATAAAAAAAGATACGTCATAGCATATTTGGCCTTGTAGCCGATTAGTCTCAGCTGAGTAAATATCTACACCACAACGTCGTGTCTATGTATCCCGTGAAATATATTAAACTACATTAAACTTGTCTATCCCTCAAATTGTGCGTTACCTTTGAACTATGATGAATGATATTCCCCAATGGCTTTGTTCGCTAACAGTAAATGGTCGTTGTATTTTATTTTTGAGTATTTTTGTAGATTGAAAGAGGTCGATATAAGCGAGTAAAATAAACTGCCAGTGTGCGTGAGAAGTTATCTAAATTCAAGCACAGCACATAAATGCAATGTATATTTAAAGTTCATTAGTACACAGTTGTACACTTAGAAAATAAATGTTAGATGAATGAAACAGTTCAATTCATAAAGATTTTATCCTAAAAGAAAATCGAGTTTTTTTATCGCAAATATGCACAACTTCCGGTGTCGACCCTTATCAGCGGTAACTAATTATATCACTCAGTTGTCAGTCCTCAAGTTCCTTCAAACCGCCGTGGTTACAATTTAGCTGACTCTTCACTCGTTAGGGTGTAACTTGTTTTATCGCTGGTCTCGTGTTGATGGCACGATTCCACTCGACTTAGCTGGCGTTTGTTTATTCACGACTATTCACTTCTTTTCCACTTTGTGTTTTTGATCTCAGATGGTGACAAGTGAAGACGGTTCGATCATTTGGGAGCTACACAAAAAACAAGAATTCTTTGGAATAAAGAATTAACTCAGGTTAAAAAATGTAACAACGATTTGGTTTATATATGATTTGTTGTATACAACGATTTTAACCCTTCCCATTTGTTGCTATGATAAGTCGGCAGCTTGTTTTAGTAGTAACTTAAATGTCTAAGTTCTTGACATAAGGTCTTTGATCAGGAGGTCTTGGCAAACGATGCAGATTCCGGTGTGTCTCTGTTCTTGTTGTGTCACCTGTCCTCCTGTTAGATTAACTGTGTCTCTGAGTCCCAAATCTCCAGTTTATATGAAGTCCTGCGTCCGGCAGTGGGTGGGGTTGACTAGGTTTCTGGATTCCTTTGTCTTGCAACCCTAAGTATTAACCTTTTCTAAATTTCCATATATTAAAATATACTTACTCAAGTGGTTTTACAACTCTGGGATTGTCCAGACTTATCTTGGTCAGAAGAATTAATCCACCCCCTTAACTCTCTTTACACTTTTCCTCGCATCATCGCTCTGTATAGGCTAATCTCTCTCTCACTTCTCTTTCTTTTCTCTCCTCTTCCTTCTCCCTTCTCTTCCTTTCCTTCTCCCTTCTCTTCCCTTTTCTTCTCTTCCTTCTGTCACTTTCTCAACAGCCAATCTTAGCTCGGCTTCCCAGCGCTGGAGTGATAAATCTAACTTCCAGATGGTGCAGCGAAGACAAAAGGGATTTTCAATCATTAGTCCTTTATCTATCAGCTTGTCCCATGCTGTGATTTCTCGATCGACCAGACCACACAAGAACTTGAAAAAATATTTTCACTCGCCTTAAAAAGAAAGTTTATCTTTTCTCTGTTTATGCATTTGTTTTACGATCAGCAAACAACACGGCCTTTTTTTGTCCATGGTCACTTCAAAATAGTAATTAATTTTTTCTTACCACTTCTATCCAAGGGAAACCGAATTAATGATTGGATATGAAATGTTCTCTGGACGAATGTCGCCAAAATTATAATGACAATTATAATGGGGGAGGGGGTTGCTTTTCCTCTGTTTTCACATGTTTTTATTTTATCTGATCCAGAGGAATCGTGAATGCTGACTACCCGGATTTCTCTATGGACAACATATATTTTTATTTTATCTGACATTCTCGCGGATACCTTAATGGTCTCATTATTATCAGTTGCATTTGGGGAAGATCGGGCAGTCTTAGGTTTGTTCAATCTTACTGAATTTCTTCTAGTCTGGGTTCTATTGGAACTTGGAATTATCTCTAAACATGATTTTTCAACGCATTTCTTTTTTAATTTTCTTCTCCACCTTTCAATCCATTTTCCTGTAATTTCAACAATTATCATCCAGTTAAGAGACTCTCTCATATTCCTTCTTTTTTTCTCTTTTTTGTTTCATCAACTTCTGGAGATCTCAGTGTCATACAAATACACATTCATATAAAAAAGTAAAATACACAAAGATATTAGATTAGAAAAACTAGGGATTTCTTTTCTTTCACAATAAAGCATTGATAATAAAAATTTCATTCTTCTAACATTAATTTGCTAATTTACATTTGCGGCATATAAAATACATTTATGTTAAGGAGCATCAAAGTGAATGACCCACTAAAGTTTCATACAGAATATCAGTTATTTTAATGAATTTTTCAAATTTAGATTTTCAGAATTCAACGCCTTTTCACATGATTCTTATTTTATTAAACGAGTTCTTTTACTCATTCTATGTATTTAGTTAAGATGAAATTCTGATACTCATCTCGAACAAAATTCCAAAACAGTTTTACACTAGTTAAAAATAGATTTATGAAATAAGAATAATAAGAAAACTGTTGGCAGCAAACAAGGAATTTATGGGAAGAATATTATTAGAGTGGATCGAAACATTTTTGCAATAATATAAACACAGGAAAATAACTACACATCTTTTTATTCCCTCTGAAATATCTATTTTAGGTTTTTATGAGTTAACATTTATATAGACTTGTATAATGATTTAAGCCCAATCAAACTTATCTTTTATGTTGACGATTTCCACTAGGAATAATTCGAACAGAAAACACTCGAAAAAAACCGTCAATATTTTGCTAAGCGTTTTATCATAAAAAAATTCGTTCCTTACTTAATAAAATAGAGAAACCTAATGACTTATTCTTTATATGAAAAATGTTCCATCTTTATAACTTTTCATTGCTCACCTAATGTTCGTTTAATAATTAAAGAGTTTTCTTCATTGTTGCAAGAAGCAAGCATATGTGACTTAAAGCGGGAAAATAAGCAATATGAAGAATATGGAGAGACAGAGATAGAGAGAGAAAGAGAGAGAGAGAGGGAGAGAGGAAAATAAAGGAGGAATATAGCATAATCGATAACCAAAGATGGTCAAGCGAGCCTGAATAGCTATCTGATATCGAATTATACTGCAAAATCTTTTAAAGAAATACAGATAAATAATCAAACGGATCATGCTATGGCTTTCCATTTATAAAACTAGTTCTTCCCTACGTATATATGTTGAAATAAATAAATATACGGAAAATTAACTTACAGGGGATATTAACATAAGTCCATTGGTAACGTAAACAAATAAGAGAGAATAAAAAATCATTTATGGAAGGGCTCGGTGTTGAATTACATTGCAAAAGAACATTGATAGCACATTGATAAATAAATGTATTTCATCGTTGGTTATACACACATACACACACACACACACACACACACACACACACACACATATATATATAATTTAAAGGGAAGAAGTAGAAGGAAGAGAATGTCAAGAAAGGAAAGAAACTGGACGTCAGATTCTGCATCAAAGAAAAGATTGATATAATAGAATATCAGGGAAAAATAAGATACGCCTTGATTATGCTACAGGACATATATTGTCTGAGAGAGTGATGTAGTGTTTCGTTATAATATAGTGATGTAGTGTTTTATCTAGTCATTGTTAATGCCTTGATAAAACTGACTAAAACTTGTCCGTTCTTTCATGTGTGAATTATTTGTATTTTTATATCTATAAAGAATAACTAGATATCTTTGCATGTATTTATATTTCCTGAAAAGAGAGAATTGAGAAGGTTGATGATTGGTCATGTATCAAAAAACTCCTCTTTTAGTCAGGTAATTTTCAGGGTTTTAGTTACGATTTAACGATGATAATATGATACTTTTTATTTGCCTTTCCACAAGGATAAATAGCAAGGGTTATGTTTAATAAGAGAACCCTCCCCCATGCGTACATTTGCTTACAGAAAAAATTGTCCAGTTCTTGCAGTCATTGCTGGAAAGTCAGCAATGCTACTTACCGTCGTTATCTTTTAGTGTAGTAGTTTGAATCCCGATAGACTAAGTATATTTGCATCAATTTTAAGTATTGTATTACCAATGACAAAGCTGATTTCATCTCCTCGAATCTAGAGATAGATAATCCACCCCTTGGTCACAGCCATAGAAAATACTGTGTTTCTTCGCGGCTTTCTAATTGGCAAGTATAAAACTTTTCTTGAAACAGTATTTAAGAGGTTAAACAATAAAGAGAATCACACAGAAGAATCTATTTGGATGACATTGCCTTGTAGATAACACTTATCTAATCTTATTTAAATTAGCTACCATATCGTATATATTAAAAATGTTAAAATGTGATAAACAGCGTTAAAACTAATTTTCTATGAAAACATATTCTCATATTCAGTAATTGTGTATAATAGTAGTACAGAGTACAACATTAGACATAATCTTAATTTAATACAATCTACGTTATCATTTTGAAGGAAAGTTATTTTACATGTTTTACATGTTTTTAAGAACTCAGGTGGACTCACTGATCCTTCTATCTACCTATGATTTTTCTACCTCTTTTTGACAAATTCCTAGAGGCTGTAATCAACTCCGAATTGGTTAACTATCTTACCTTTCAGACAAACAATATGGTTTTAGCTCAACTGCTGATGTGATAACGGTCAGTACTGAAAGAGGCTGTTAAGCATTAGATAAGAATGGTGAAAGTTGGTCTGTTGCTTCAGAAATCTTCAAGCCAAGCTTTGGTATGCGCTGGTTCTCTTCACAAGATGAAATTTTTGGGTATTTAAAGACGAATTTTTTTTATCTGATTCAGTTTTTATCACGGAATGAAAGTTGTCCTGAACGGCAACTCTTCTAGATCTTTTTACATTAATGTGGGTGTCCTCCAGGGCACTAATCATAACCAAATTTTCATCAACGACCTTTCCGAAGTCATTAGTTTTCGATTCGGTATCCATGCTGATGACACTATTTATTCAAGTCTGAGAGGTTTCGATAATGTCAAATTGGCAGCTGATCCAAAAAATGACACTCAATCTGCTGTTAACTGGAACAAGAAATGACTTTATTTTTTTATTTTTACTTTTCATCAGCATGGTTGATGTTAACCTCCAGAAGAGTGACTCATCGCGCTTTCTTGAGCTAATGTTTTCTGCTGACATTGCAGTGGAACGATTATATTGAATCAATTTCTAGGTATGTTGTTAGGAAAGTTGGTTCACTGTGTCGTTCTAAAAACTTTTCTATATCTATAACTTTCCCATTTGTCCATGCATTGAATATTGCTGTTCCATCTGATCTGATGCTTCTGCTATGTATTTAGAGATAAAAAAAAAAGCATCTGCAATGTCCTTATCTGGTATCTCAACTTCAGTCACTTTCCCATCGCCGTAACGTAGTTTTGCTATGTTTGTTCTATAAATATATTCACAGTAATTGTTCTGATGAGCTTTCTTCTTTGGTATCTCGACCTTATGAATTTAAACTAAGTATAACCATAAGTTCTATACTAACAGTTTCTTCTCTTTTCCGCCTTCTTGCTTTCCAATCGACCTTGTTCTTAAAAAAATTTAAATGCAATGTCAATCATCATCGTCTGTCTCCTTTATTCATGACATCTCTCCTTCTGTCTCCTTTATTCATGACATCTCTCCTTCTGTCTCCTTTATTCATGACATCTCTCCTTCTGTCTCCTTTATTCACGACATCTCTCCTTCTGTCTCCTTTATGTTTTTCGCAGATTCTTGCACACTCAATAACCCCATTGCCTCTTAGTGGTTTTATCGCCTTGTTTGGGTGAAATGAGTAAAAATTGTATATTCCAAATAACTTTACTAAAACAGTTTTAGCAAACTATTTTGTTGCTAGAGTAAAAAGCCTCAAAGCGAAGACAACAGAAACGTCAATGGCTTCTGGCTTCGAGGCTTTTCTTAAAGAACCCCCTCTTTTCTGTCATCTCGTTGCTGCGAGACTTTAATCAATGAATGAATATTCAGTGCTTTGTCTATTCACTAGACATAATGGAAAGCAAATTGTTAGCTGCTGTCCGTTCGTTTAATGTTCGTTCGTTCCCAGAGGCTTTGAGGTTCAGCACCGAGAATAGATTATATGAGAGAGACAGAGAGAGGGAGAGAGAAAAAGAGAGGGGGAGGAGTGAGAGAGAGAGAGAGTGAGCGAGAGAGAGAGAGAGATGAGAATATGAAGATGACAATTCTATAAAAGTTAAAATGGATACAAAAAAGACCGAAGTACGCATGCTCGTGATAGAACAGAGTGTCAAAAAAAAAAAAAAAAAAAAAATGAGGTACAGAAATAAAATAGAGAAAGGACAAAGAGGGGATGAGAAAGATTCAGTGAAAGGGAGGAGAGAAAGAAAAATGGAGAATATGAAGATTGCATAAGCAGATAAGACGAGAAAAAAATAGACCGAAGTACGCGTGAAAATAAAACAGAGAGATAAAAACGTATGAAAGATATTCAGTAAACGAGAGAGAGAGTGAGAGAGAGAGAGAGAGAGAGAGAGAGAGAGAGAGAGAGAGAGAGAGAGAGAGAGAGAAAATAGTGAGACAGAAAAAGTAAGACATCGAGGGGGAGTGAGTGGTGATATTTTGCAAGAGGCGAATAAGGACCCGGAAGATAGAAATAATTTTAAATCAAAGACAAATGCTGAAGAGAAGTACAAAATTAAATGAATTCATGAGAAAGAATTAACCAATTTTTTGATATGGGGTTATATTGAAAAGAATAACATAGCAGAGATATAAAAAGTAACAAAGTATATTAAGTATTCAATTTGCTGAATTAGAATTATTTTCTGGTGTAGAGAAATAATAAAGTCGCTAAAAAATGCAATGAAAGAAAGGGAAATAGAAAAAAAAATCCTGGCATGTATTGCTTATAAGATTCTTTCATTTTTCTTCTTCACAAAACTCTAGAAAATGAAATTTGACTCAGACTGTACAGAAATGAAGCTTTTTTAGAAATCTATTAAAGCTGTTCAAAAGTATAGAACTAAATCCCTGTTCTATGGAAAAAAGTTGATCAAAACGTAAATGATTATGAACATCGTGAACATATATAGTCATTTATAGAATATAAAATATACATGAATATATAAAAAATAAAAATAAAAATGCACTCACGAACATGCATACAGCACACGCATAGATGCACATATGTTTGAATATTTTGGTATTGATTAATATTTGATTGATAAATATTTCCATTATTGACCTTCAAATGTTCCAGAAAGACATGAATGAAGGGAGTTTATTGTTTCTGAAGCAGTGGCTAAAGTGTCAATCAGATAAAGAAGAGCTAATGTATTTGAATCTCATGAGGCCTTCTGGAAGAGTGGGCTGAACCCTTCTGTTCATCTCATAAAACTTGACATGTAGAATTCAGTTCTTTTTCTTCTGAAAAATAAGATATTGATCTAATGTTTTCAGAATTGTTTGCATTCTGTCGTCTAAATTGCAACGTCTTATCTGATACGGTAAATTACACTTGTCTACAAATGTAATTGCGAAATTTGATGTCATCTATAAAAGGTCATCTATAAAAGGTCATCAAATTTCGTAATTTCTTCCTACAAACTGTAACAGGAACTCATGAAAAAAGTCTAACTGAAATAGAGAGATGATGTATCATTTGGTTACTTCTACTTTACAAGCAATAACGCATTACTTACTAAAGAAATGTAAGTGTACTGTAACGGCTAACGAGTTGGAAAAATAAATTCCTTACCTTTACTTTCGCCCAAATACGCTTGGGAAATGTGTGAATCCGTCTCCTCTTTCCCCAACTATGGATTAAATAGCAGGGTAGATTGGACTCTCTAGACCTGCTAGTAGAAGAACAGTTGGTGTGCAAATGGGGAGATAAAGCCTCTTTAGCATCATTTAGTAATCTATTTAGAGATGGTGACATGATAAAAACATACATCTTCCAGCAGATGTGCCAGTCGAAGAAAAAGAAAGAAAAAAAAAATGCACATCGATCGAAATTCTCCAGTCATGTTTATTGTGCAAGCTGCGGTGGATATAGTATCTACCTTTTTAGTTATTAAAATCCTATATCATCATGGAGGCTAAGTTAGAAAAACGCTCAAGTAATTAACAGTTGTATTGATTGATTATTCTATTACAACCGTAACTTTGCAAACGTTTTCATAATTCTACATATATAGACATTATTACTATAAAAATAAGTTCTAATTTTATATAACTTTAGTACGACACCTTAGTAGAAATGCTATTCAAATGAGTTTAATGCATAAATCCTGAAATTACTTTTGCTGATGTAAATAAATAACACTTTTCTTGCGGTATCGTCAGTAATACATTGTCATCTTCATATTGTCCTCTCGTTAAGAACGAATCGACAACAGTATCGCTTTTATTGACCGCTGTCTGCAGTTGTAACTTCAATGGCTAGCCTTCCTTGTTAAGTTCTTGCCGCTCGTGTAATCAGTAGTGATTTCCAAGTAAGAGAACAATCAAGTGCATAAAATGGAAAAGCCGAAAAGGGTTTGGGCGAATGTGGAGAAAAAGAGAAAGAGAAATGAATTCTGCGATTTATTGCATTTGGGAGGTTAAGACAGGTGGGAATTAATACAAGGTAAAGAGAATGTAGGATGAAGTGGATGAGGAAAAGAAGCAAGTAATCGTAATATTATGCTAGTCACTATTAAAGTTCATTCATATCTATCTATCTATCTATCTATCTATCTATCTATCTACTAAGTATATACATATAAGTGTTGACAGGTTCTCGTCCTGACCCAATTTTCAAAGTTTAACCAAATGACCAAACGTCAAATAAAAAAAAAATCTTGGTAGTGAATCAGCGACCGTTTCAGGACATGGCGCTTATCTATTTATCAGAATTAACAACTGGTTTTATTTTATCGTAATTCACTTGATCTCTCTCTCCTCTTTATCAGTATTACTTTCCTCCATGTTATATACACACACACACACACACACATACAAACACACACACACATATATAAATACTATAATTAAAAATTACTTTCTTTACATTTTTCGGTGCGAAAATAAAGATAGCATAAATAAATCTGAAAAGGTTTTGACGAGAGTGATGCGTATCTTTTAAATAGGTAATTGAACGGTGCTTTATAATGGTGATTTTCCATACCTTATAATGGTGATTTTCCATACCTTAATTGATCGGGAATACTTAACTCTGATGTGAAAAAGTATACAAGTTCGATTATTGCAAAGAGGCATATTTTCTTTAGTAGGCTTTCTCTAAGCCCATTGATATTAATTTAACTGTTTAATATAAGAGAACTGTTGACTCAAACATGTATACCTACTAAATATAACGTTTATAGTAGTCAGATATATATCTGTGTGCGTCTGTGTTACTCCGTAAGTAATGCCTCCTATGTATTTCCATGGAAATTACATAAAATACAATAACACCGTTGGATAGAGAATGTTTTCAGCTACAATAACAATGTTTTTCCACATGTTCATGCTAATATTAGGAAAATATAAGGCCACTTCTAAATCGTATTGCCCACAGACTAACATAGTTTGGTGTCTTTCAGAAAGAATAGTTGAAATTTAATGGGTGCAATTTTTGAATTCAGTGACACACCTCGTCGTATGCTTTTATATGCCAGATGGCATTTAACCAGACTACTGCCTAGCAAGAACTATTAATTGTTGCTTGGAAAGTTTCAAATTCAAATTTATACTTCTTTTGCCCAAAATATCGACTTAAATAATATCACATGACTAAAAGTAACTCTTCGAAAAAATTCACGTTAAAAAAACGATATGAAAATTCAGAAAAAACAAACGACTAGGCCTATATCAAAAAGAAAAAAAACCGTGTTATTCAAAGTAGATTTCGTTTATGAGGTGCAGGCAACGATCGATGACGGAGATTCGTTTTCATGCGATTTCTGAAATTAAATGCAAGATGATTCAGAATCAACATTTAGAAAGATTTAAAAAAAATATTGTTATAGATTTATTCTAAAACAGTGTCACTTATGCAGTGATATGTGCGAGATATTTCCATTGTCCTTCAAAAAGCTCTAGAGAACATAGGCCAGTTTTATGAAGTTAAAAACAAGAAAAACTACTTCTAGAGGAGAGGCATCTTCAGAATCAAGTGAAGTACTCAAAGAAAAACCTGGAGAAAGATGACACATGTCAATTGGTCA
Source organism: Acanthosepion pharaonis (assembly GCA_903632075.3). Taxonomy (NCBI): domain Eukaryota; kingdom Metazoa; phylum Mollusca; class Cephalopoda; order Sepiida; family Sepiidae; genus Acanthosepion; species Acanthosepion pharaonis. The sequence goes on from CAHIKZ030000631.1 coordinate 272,953, forward strand.
GATGAAAGGAAACTAAAACTTTTTGGCCATAGAGATATTGCCTCAGCATGTGTTCACGTATATATATATATATATATATATATATATATATATATATATGCATACGGGGAGGTCTGCATAAAGTACTTAAACATTAATTTATTGTTAATTTTCACAGTATTACATTTTAATGGGAGTTTATCCTTGAGTGGTAAATTGAACGGGAATTTTGGCTTGACGTTTTTCCAAGAAAGAATGATCTTTGGACTTACGTTGTTAAAATTTAATAATCCTGCATTTTAATTTGCCTCATTCAATTCTATGTCCATATATAGATTATTTCAAGTTTTCTATTCGTTTGTGGCGAAATGGTTGTTCTTCATCTGCGAAAAACTCAAATTCCTTTGACAGAAGCCAAAAACAAAAAGAATAATAGGTAGATCGCTAAGAAAATTGATCCTTCACCCCTCCCCTTAATATTACCATCTATCCCAAGTAAGAGATAGTCGTATTCTTTCGGCCATGGAAATAAAAAAATTACTTCAAAGTCGCCATAATTATAGCAAAACATCACTGAAATTAAATCAGCCTGATTTGTCTGTAAAATGTCTAATTTATAGATTGTAAAGAAGCAGTTGAATCGTCTCTTGTAATTAACTTACAATACCCCGTACCATCTCGTTATTTGTAATTTTTTAATCTAATTTCTTTGTTTTTTTTTTAACTCAGTCATAATTTAATCCTTTCGGATTTTATGTGCTTTTTTAACATGTTAATAGGAGTATATAAGCTCACCTATCGTCCTGTCCGCACTTCTTTCATATCTATTGAACAGGAGTAAAGGTTCATCCGTTTTTTTCCTGACCAGGATATGGTTTACCGGTTCTCTTTCTTTCTTCTATCAGAGACACAATGATTTTTTTGGTGATGGAACTATCCAGTGGCTGTGACTTTCCATTGTGAGGGTACCGGGTTGGCAATTTGCTGGCTGCTTCTTCCAACTGGTCGTAGGAGCCCGAAGTATTTGGTAGCGGGTAGAGAGGCTTCTCTGATCAACACTCATAATATCGGGGTATTCGTAGTGCCATGTCGCGCATGGGTAGGCGTCCCTGCATATATTTTCCAGTGGGCAACCCTGAGGTCACACTATGCTCTGTTCTCAGCCATGCTCTGGCTAGTTTGACGACAGACAGTGACAATTACGGTGGCCTTTTCTCTCTCTCCTAAAAATAATTCTCATGGAAAACAACAAAAAAGAAATACAACTAAATCAGCAAACAAAAAAATCATCTACATCCATCAAACTTTCTTTCTCCAATATTCGTGGTATCCGTTACAACATCTTTCCTCTTGGAATGATCGCTAGATATCTTTACCCTCTGTGAAACTTAAATTTTTCCATTGCTTGGTTTCAGCTTATCTTCCCCTTTGCCGAAAAGATTCCAGTATTCACATGCATGGCCTTGGTGTTTACATCCGGGATAATATTCTGATGGCAAAGGAATTGTCTCTCAAGGTTGCTGACTACTCTTTCATATGCTTTTGTCTTTCACTCCTAAACTCTGTCAGCTATCACCTTTTCCTACATCGCTTTCTCTCTCTCTCTCATTTCCTAGGACTGCAGACATAACAGCTGACCGTATAGAAAAGGCATTTCTCTCCATCCATCTGTGAACATCGTTGTTTTCGGTAACTTTAATACTCACTACGTCACGCAGCTTAAACATTCTGATGTTACTGATGTTTCCGTTGTTCAGACATTAATTTTTTCCACTGCTCAGTCACTTACTTGCCTACTCGTTTCTCTAGCCAAATCGAGCAATATGCTTCTATACTTGATTTATTAATTTCTTCATCTCCTCGCTCTTGCCAAGTTTCGCAACACTGCTCTCTTGGTAATTCCGACCACTCTGTGGTAACTATTGATATTTCGTTCCAATTATCTATTAAACAGGAACCCCTTAACCACAAGACCTATTTCTGTTGCCAGTATGCTGATTATGACTCACTCCCTGATTTTCTTCGTGACACTCCCTGGACTGACATCTATAACCTCCCAATTACAAATTGCCCCACTGAGATTTCTTCTTGAATCAAAGCCGGTATAGATGCTTTCGCCCCTTCTCGAAAATACCAGGTGAAGCCTCAATCTTCTAAATGGTTCACATCAGCATTCTCGGCCACTATAACGCACAGGAAACTTTATTTTCGGCTATACCAGCGTAACACCTCTCGTCACAATAGGCACTTATTCGTTGCTGCTCGCAATAAATGTAAGCGAGTCCTTGAAGGAGCAAAGTTCCTGTTTGCCGAGAGAATGGGGCACTGCATAGCCCCTAAAAACTTTGGCTTTCATGATTACTGGCGGCTCTTAAATAATTATAAGGTCTCCATTCCTCAATCTCTTCAATCAATATGATGTGTTATCATCTTCTGCTGATAAACCTGAATGCTTTGCCCGCAAATTCTCCTCAAATTCTACTCTTGACTCATCTGGAATATACTTGCCTAACTTCCCTCCTAGAACCAAGTCTCTGTTGAGTGATATGAATAAAACCTCTTTCATGGTTCCTGCTATAATCTCTAACCTATATTTCCACAGAGCATATGGACCCAATGGTATCTCTGTAATAGTTATTAAGAAGTGTACTCCTGAACTAGCTGCTGTCCTCACTGTATAATAAATGCCTGGCTGCCTCCTGCTTTCCTGCATAGTGAAAGTCATCAGAACACTGGTGAGCCGTCCGACTCTTCTAACCATCGGCCTCTTTCGAGGGAAACTCCTAGCGGCCCTAATCAGTGCTGAATTGGTTCATCATCTCTCATCCCAGGGCCTTTTCTCAGACAAGCAATATGGCTTTCGTTTCTCCAGGTCAACTGCTGATGTACTGACGATAATTGCGGAAAGTGACTATCATGCTCTAGATAAAAACGGCAAAGCCCAGGCTGTAGCATTGGACATCTCGAAAGCCTTTGACTGGGTCTGGCATTCAGGTCTTCTCCACGACATGAAAAGTTACAGTGTCTCCAGACACTTTTTTGAACTGATCCAATCTTTCCTATCAAATCGTGAAATGAAAGTTATCCTGAACGGCCAATCCTTTCGTACTAACGCGTCCCCCACCTAGTCCTGCTCTGTTTTCCATTCTCATTAATGACCTTCCTGATGACATCAGCTCTCAACTCGTCATCGACGCTGATGGCACAACAATTTATCTTGATAGCAACGCTTATCAGTCCGACAAGGTCAAAATGGTAGCCAATGTCCGAAACGCTCTCAGCTCCGTCGTTAACTGACTTGTTAATGGCTTGTTAATTTTAACGCTTTCAAAAATAAACTTCTCTCCATTAATCAACTAAGAGACCTCTCTCTTCTTTCCATCAGTATGGCTGATGCTAATCTCCAGGAAAGTTACTCATTGCGCCTTCTCGGACTCACGTTCTCTGCTGACATGAAGTGGAAAGAGTATATGAATCCATTGCTAGGTCAGTGGGGTACGGAAAGAGCTAGAAAGTTTTTGCTGTGAAGGAAATTTCTATTAAAATCTGATCATAAGCCTTTGGAATGTATATTCAACACCAGAAGAGAGTTGCCAAAGGTTGCATTTGCCAGGATATTAAGATGGGTGATTAAGCTTATGGCGTTCGAGTTTAACATCGTACATATTAAAGGAAATAATTTTTTTGCATGTGGATGCATTATCTCGGTTAAATTTTGAGAGTAAAAATGTTAAGGCAAGTAAAAATTGTGAAGATAGGATTTTGCACTGAATAGAAACGGATGTATTACCCTTAAATCGACTTAGACTGGGAACTAGGCAGGATCCAGTATTGAATAGAATTATCTATAGAATAAATAGAAATACAATTGCTCTATGGCTAAGAGGTGTTATAAAGAGTCAAGACACAAATTAACAATAGAAAAAGAATTATATGTAATGGAGATATCATAGTACCTCCACAGTCTCCGAGAAAAGAAGTAATTAAAGTCGTTCACGATGATATACATGGAGATATGTTGGCTACATAAATTAGGCTAAAGTTGGAAGCATAGTGGCCAGGCTATTCAAGAGACGTGAAAGATTATGATAAAAATGCCCAACGTGTGCAGAAATAAGGAAATTTAGGCAAACTAAAATTCACTCTTGGCCAAAGGAAATGGAATCGTGGACACGAGTACATATGGTTCTACATTAAAGGTATAAAACTACTTCTAATATTAGTCGACTCGTATTCAGGTTGGCCTGAAGATATTAAAGTCGTGAATAGAAAAGCCACTACTGTGAAGCGGGTGTTGAGGATAGTGTTTTCGATAAATGGAGTTCCAAAAACCTTCGTCTCCGACAATGCACCTGAGTTTTGTGATCAAAATTTATGTGTATGGTTAAAACGTATTGGTTGCATTCCATACAAGATACTACCTTACCACCCACAGTCAAATGAAATTGCGGAGAGAATAGTTCAAATGGTAAAAATTGGATTAAAAGCATTCTCTCCTGTGGATTGTGATATATATATATATATATATATATATATATATATATATATATATCCAGACTACTCCTCAGTTATAGAGCATGCAAGCAGAAGACAAAGCCCATTCACATTGATGGGAAGACAAATAATGGTGAATTTTGTGACTGCAAAAGGGATTTAATATAAGCTGTGTTAACAAAGAAGGGACAGAGCATAGTGGCTCATGAAAACCATTTTAGAACTACAAGAGTTGCATGAAGTTATGGAAAAGGAGGAGAAAGAGGAAGCAGAAGAAGGATGAATGAATCCAGTACTGAGAGTGATCAGGAAGACCACCAGCGATATGAAAGGGAAGAGGGAGGAGAAGATGAGGGTATCCAGTTGGAGTGAGGAACAATCTAGGGATGAGAGTGACCGGAGATATGATGATGATGATTCAAATGAGGAGAATCAGTTAAGACTTAGATCTATAAAAAGAAGTAAATAGAGTCACTCTGAGAGAAGGATTATGTCTCCCAGAATTGTTCGTAGAAGTCAAAGATCAACTAAAGGTATAAAGCCTCTTAGGTTCAAGGGAGGTGTAATGATACGTAAATGACGTACTGTATAAAAACAGTATCGCTATACATACGGGAGAGTTATCTTCTCTTGATGAGACTACACCTGTCAGAGAATACCTGTCATAAATAACCTACAACTTTATTGAATTATATTCTAATCTGCTATTTGTTGTATAAGTGTTATTTGCGAATGATATTTTTGTTATCTCTCTTCCACTGGTTTTGCCACGAGGAATATATATTAAATAATGGAAAACTGGAGTTAGTACATTAGAAATATATATATATATATATATATATATATATATATATATATATATGTAACAAAGTAGAAAATATAAACAATATAAATGTTTATGGCAATGTAAAAAATATAATCCCTCTGTCCCTCCCTTTTTCTCTCTCTCTCTTTTCTCTCTCTCTCTCTCTCTGTGTGTGTGTCTATATATATATATATATATATATATATATATATATATTTAAAACAATATAGAAAAAAATATTTTTTCTTACAATTGGAATTAAGATACCATTAGTTAATGATCTCATCAGGAGTGCAATTGCTAAAGCAAAAACTTTTTGCACCAAGATAACAAATAAAACTACAGAAGCAACCTTCATTAAAAAATTGAAGCCATTACTGAATAGAATCAGCTACGAATAATGTAATAATATTCTAAAATGCCTATAAGAAAGAACAGTTTCCATGCTTTAAGGCACGCTCGACCATGACATTCCAACTTAAAAGAAATATTCCATAATGGATAACTTTTCACGTTCTAATGAACGCTCAAGCATAATTGTCAACCGTAGCATTTAAACGCAAAAGAAAAAAAATCCGTAATTGATAGCTACACAGTTTTTCCATACCAGTTGCATTCCTGGTGATGATCTCAGAAAGAGAAGGAAAGTACTTAGGAAATAAAAGTTATATATCAAAATATTCGTGAATCTGAAAGGATTATGATAAAAATAAGCATATATAATGTTTGTAATTTATTCAATCAGACATGCCTAAAAGAGACTTTGCTGACTACACACACACACACACACACACACACACACATATATATATATATATATATATATATATATATATGCATATTGCTATATATATATTGGAGCGTTAGATCCTGCAGAAGCATGTGAATTGGTTGGCATACTGCTTCTGTGGAGTATTAGGTATAATTTAGCATGAACACTGGTCTGTACAGAAACGACGGAGTCATCCTCCTACGTAACACCAACTCTCAACAGACAGATCGATTTAGAAAAGATCTTACCAAATTCTTCAAGGATCATGGACTAAATATCACCACTAACAGCAATGCTATGATGATTAACTTTCTGGACATTACTTTCGACCTATCCAAAGGAATACACATGCCTTATACTAAAGATCATTATAACCATAAATACATTAGCGAAGAATCCAACCATCCACCAAGTAATTTAAACAATTTGCACAAATCAGTGCAATATAGTCTCTTAACTAACTCTAGTAACTAAATTATTTTTGAGAAATATAAAACTAAATATGTAGAGTTAAAGAAGAATCCATAAAGTTAAAGAAGAATCCATAAATATTAATAAGAAAGACGACAATAAGCATAGAAAACGTAAAATGATTTGGCTTACCATCCCCCGCCCTCATTTAGCAAAAATGTCAAAACCAAAATTTCAGCTATAGTCCATAGCTCAGCAAAATCTTCAACAAGAACTGCTTTAATTTAGCTACCTCAGCACCAAAAACCTCGAGCAATATATATAGCACAGCACAATAATATAATATTAAACAAATATTTAAACAACATCAGTAACAATATTAATACTAAGAAAAAGTGTAATTGTCTAAAAAACAGTACCTGTCCACTAAATCATAACTATATGAATAAAAGCGTTATTTATAAGGCTAGCATTGAATCTAATGGCAAGGCTAAAGCACTGGAAAAACCTGGTATTACCATCATAAAATGACACTTACCGATAAGCAATATTCAAATGCCACGGCACCTCTAAATTTTACTGGGAAATTAAAACAGATAATTAAACTTCGGTAGTAAATTGCAATTTCATAACTAAAAGCACACCCTTTACCGGTCGAAGCGAGCAACCCAAATTTGTTTATTAGAGAAACGATCCACCCTCAGACATTAATAATAGCAACCTTCTAAACCAACGAAACGACAGCATTCATTCATAGGAAAAGCTCTCTCCTAGAGTATTTTGATTCTGGTTAGGTCAATTAACCCATCTTCTGTTTCTGCTTCCTGTCCCTAATATTTATGTAACACATTGATTACTTCCCTTACACTCTTACAACGTCTATTGATAACGTAACGGACAACACGGCGTTCTTTATTCTTTTTTCTTTTTATTTTTTCTTACTTTCTAACCTCATTTGTCTATATGACTTTTTATTTGTAACTTACATTCTAATATTAAACGTTAGATCTATATACAGTGCAATGTTACTTCCCTAAAACATAGAAATTAATTACTTATAAAAATACGTACATTCTCCGCGCCCAACCTACTTCGTAATTATAATGCTTACTCCTTTTGCTATACAATTTTTAATGTAAACATTTTTATACCATTTTACACAATACCCAAACATCGGCGGAAAAAAATGCAGCATATAAGCTTAAAGTATGCACCACTTTTTTCTGATATCTCCCCGCCAACACACTATATTTTGAATTTATACCCCAATAACATGTTAAATTCATAATAACTTTGAACTTTGAATCTGTATGTAGTGTTCTTCCGATGAGACCAAGTATTTTAAAAGATCAACTGGATTAAGAGACTCATTTACCATTTGTGTCTGATGAATTGGAAAACTATGAAACCTTGAGTTGCACGAAAAGCGTAGGTTTACACCATAAATTAAATAAATACTTATTTGCTTACCTGTATATGGGTGCTATCGCACGCATATACAGTTGCTATTATCTTGTTATTTAGTTTCTATCCACACACACACACACACACACACACACACACACACACACACACACATATATATATATATATATATATTATTAAATATAACAGAAAATGAATGTCTATTATTTCTGATCATGAGCCGTTCTAATGTTCGTGTGTTTGCTATAATTTCCGGTGAAAATAAAGACAAAAATTGTCCAACATTTAGATATTTTTTTTATTAAATTGGTCCTAAGCTTTCGGCTTACATCAGTCATCCTCAGAATGTGGTTATGCAGACATGAAACAAAAATATCCACCGTCAAAGATGATATTTTGTTATTTTGACATAGGAAATTGCTATGCTACATTAACGGTTGAAATATTACAACAGAACCAATGTCTAGATGCAATGTAATCCACTTACATGGTCTAAAATAAAAATTATATTGATCTCTCTTTTGGGGATCAGTTTTAATATTTTATGTTAATAGGATCAACTTGGATTACTTACCGACTGATATTTTTTGACTGGTATATATATATATATATATATATATATATATATATATATATATATATATATATATATATATATATATAGTAATATCTATGTATATAACGTTGTAGAGTTTTGGAGATATATAACATATATTCTGAAACTACTTGGATAAGTATATTTCATTTTCTTATAAAAAGTGTGACCTACAGAAAGGCGCGAGTAATTCGTTAATATATATATATATATATATATATATATATATATACTAGCCGAATTATTGCTTGGGGAAGGTCAGAAGCAGGGCATATGGTGCATATATATATATATATATATATATATATATATATATATATATATATATATGGTGGACTCTCCCGTCGTATTCGACGTATGAGGGCAAAGCAGGTCAGTTCCTAGGAACCGACAGCCAGAAACCATTGATTATAGTGGGGAAGGCTTTGTGCAGAACCAATAATACTTTTTGATGGGACAAATGACCTGGTGAACTACGTGCCACAACGCTCACAAACGACACTCCGCAGGTTTCGAATTCAGAGTTGTCCTTCTCCTAGACCAGTTGCCATCCAAGGCTACAGAACCCATTATTCCCTGCTACAGCTGGAGGGGGAGAAGAAGAGGATTAATACCTTTCCCAAGTGTATTAGCACGCAATTAAATGTAATAATAATAACAATAATATATATATTGCAATATATATATGGTAAAATATATATATATATATAGCAATCTATCTCTATATATATAATAATATATATATATATATATATATATATATATATCTACAGCAATATATTTATAGCAATATATATATATATCTGAAGAAATAATATATATATATATAATAAAATAATATATATATATAAAAAAGAAATAATCTATTTATCTATATATGCGTGTGTGTGTGAAAATATAGAGAAAATAGGAAAGAACTCGTTAGGTAAACAATCCTAAGTTCTTTAGTATTTTTGTTTTATTTAAAAAAACAGTGCTCGATACAACAGTAGAGCCTAAATATAATTATTTATTTAAAAATAGGTTTTTTTCGCTACATAAGAGTTCTCATGTTTCAAAACAAGAGCCGAAAACTTCAATATAATCATTTGAATTCAAATGCAAAGCTCTGTTCCATCTTCAAGCGAAAATTTTGGAATAACTAATTTTTAAAATTTACACTTTTTTTATGAGCATATTCATTATTAAAATTACTATGGTAACGGATGGAGCAATTATTTAAATAAGGGGCGTGAGGGTTAATAATTTGTATCAATATTTCAGTTACATTCAAAGATGTCAATTCAAGGTAGGGTTGGGGGTGTCTAAATTTAAAGCGGAAGATGACATCGACAAGTCTGGTTAACCGTTAAGTGTCTATGGAGATTTATTTATTTTTTTAATTTTATTTTCTTTCCAGAAAGGGTTTTGTGTATATAAAACTGTTATAATTAGCTAACATTTTTTTTGACGACTTCATAAAGGGTTTTTGATGTTTTTTATATGATTGAGCTTTTAAACCTTTTATTTAGACTACTGAGTTTAAAATTTGTATTTATTATTATGCTAATTATTTAATTCGAAAATATGATGATGTTGGCAATAAGACCGTATCTAATTTTTTATTTTGTGTATTGTCTTTTATTATTATTCCCCATCCCTAATCCTTTCTCTTTTTACACTTAAATTGGACAATCATTTAAGACCCGCTGGGTGAATATTTTCCTTCTAAAAATGGCCGACGAGGCAGATCGGTCAATAGTTAAAAAGGATCTTTTGGGGGCTGCTGCTAAAGCAGACACCCCGATTAAATTAAAAAGAAACGGGGAAAGGCCACCCCTAAAAATCTTTTAGAAAAGACCAATGTGATGGAATCAACTAGCTCGAGGAAAAAAGAGACTATGACGGCCTCAAACATTACCAATGATGACAAGGTAACGAAGGAGGCACAAGTTAAGGAGACAGTCGTGGAATCGCCCTCTTGTTGGAAGTCCCCACCGAGTTGTATTGTGAATATCGCGGAGTTCTTGGAAAAGGCGAAGGGCTACACTCATCTTGTAAAAGAAGGTGGGCTCCTTGAAGATGTCCAAGAACTAAAAGTATCCGAAAAGAGAATGGTGTCGGTCTTCGCGGTGGACAAGCGTACGCGCAAAATTTGTCGCTCCACGAAAGACACAGTGATCAAGTCACTTTTGTCCCTGTGGATTAAACCTCAACGAGTATTTAAGGGTTCCGTTTTTTTCATGTGGGACGTACCGCTGTCCACAGCCGAAGATTGCCTTTAAAAGGGCAAAAAAGAGTTGATAACAAAAGACCTTATTCTTAGAACTGAATACGAGGGTCGGCAAAGGACTAGCCTGGCTGTATTTGAGGTCCCTCCTCGGGTAAAGGGAGAGCACCAGGCTGTATTTTTATGCAGCACAACCAAATTTTAGGGGTTCTCTCTCACAACCTGAACGGGGGATGGACATTTGATATAATGCTCGGTCGTTTGGCCTTCGTTTCCGTCCCCAACTGTTTGGATTTCGCGGTCGGAAAATGCCGGTCATCGTGACCGGCAGAAAACCTACTTGCTGGAGGTGTGGAGAAACTGGTCACCTCTTCTACTCCTGCCCAGGGAAGAAGGCCCCTGGAGTTCCGGCCGCTGACGACCAAAATCCCCCTCTGGCCGAGCCTGTTAAATCCGCGGCGCCTGTAATGGGCCTACCTACGACACTGACCGGTGGGGAAAATCCCTCTGTTGGGTCTTCGCCCACGTTACTCCCAAACCGACGCCTCCCACAAGTGTGGATAAGGAGAAGGGAGAGGGGGATTGGCGTATCGTGGGTGGGGGCAGAGGGAAGAACCGAACAGCTGGGCCTCTGTCCCAGCATGACCCCATGGATAAAAACACCTACAGCCCCATTCACTCTACCACCTCTGAGAGCGATGCCTCTGCGTCGTATGACAAAACGGCATCAGCCACCCAGAAAATGAACGAGCCTAGGAAAAAACTGAAGGCAAAAGCGGGCAAAAAACCAAAAATCGCTGGTGACACCAGGCTCCTCATCCTCTGTCCCGTCTTCCCCTTCATCTACAAAAAATCATTTATTAAACCACCTCCGCCCAAATCAATGACGAGCTCACCGTCTAAGTTCAAATCACAAACTGTCTGCCCATCAACAACACCTTCTCCTTTTAAGACCAATTTTGGCATTTCACCTTCTTATACTCCCAGAAGCTCACCTATTCCGACGCCTATTCAATCTCCTCAAAAAAAGAGGAATACAAGTCCTGAAATTCAGGTCTCTTCAGAGAGGATAAAGAAAAAAACCAAGCCGCCATATTTCCCAGGGGAAGACGTCTGCCGCGTATCCCGGGAACAAGCAGAAAGAGTTTTCGGAAACAAGAAACCCGAAAGCTTTAAAAGTTTTATGGAATTTTAGATATATCAATGGAGTGGACATCGAAATGCCCGAAAACTTCAAATCCGCTAAGAGAGTTTTAACCATCGTGAGATCTCGCCCGGGTACGCGGGAGATTTGGGGCATGATAGAGGAGGCAAATGCGTCTCTGAAATTGGTGCCCCCAGTGGCCTATTTGCTTGACTCTCAAATGTCGGATACGAAAGAACATTGTACAGTGAGGGGGGGTCCCCGTTTTTGTTCACCCATCCTTGTATAGAGCACTTAAGTTAACCTATCCTGCGGTCATCGGCGGCTTGTCTTATGATGATAGCGTCGAAATTGAGATGGCTTCTGGTTCAATGGGTCGGGCTGTCGGTGTTCTCATCCCGGCCATGTTCTCTTCTGGAGGACAACCCTAATTCGTTTGATAATGTCACTCTGGTTGGCAATGATAATGTCACTGAGGTCGGAGTCTCGAAGGGTAAGGCTCTCTCGCGACCTTCAGCACTTAGGGGTGAATATTTGTTGTGTGCAAGAGACCCGTTTTTCTTCTCGCGATTATGAAGGCATTCTGTCTAAGGGGTCTTCTTTTTATTCAGTATGTTTTGATGGACGCTCGAGGAGTGTCTCTTGGCTGGTGAGCAAGTCTTTGAAGGCTGCGCGTGCTCTTGTCTTCACAGATCCGCCGGGCAGACTTTGCGTGCTGAACGTTACCATAAACAATAAGGCTCTGCGTCTCATTGGGGTTTATGCGCCCATTATCCAGACTGAGCGGCCTGCTTTGTTTCGGCAGATCGGGCCGTTTATGATGACATCACGTCGGGTAGTTTTAGAGGGTGATTGGAATGCCATACTTGACCCCGACAGATCGTATTGGGTCAAATACATATTCGGGTACTAACATCTGGGGCGTGAAACCTTTTGTCAACGGGTTCGATCTTGTCGACAAATACCGGAATGAGCATCCGCGGGAGGTAGTTTGGACTTGGGCAAATAGTGGCAGTTCGGCTGTAGGTGTGCGTGCTAGCTACCTCGACCGAGTTTTAGTTAGGAGAGTCGATGTAGGGCTCTTAGGGTGTCCAAGTTTCCATTATATAGTTTACTCGGATCATAGGCTTGTCCGGGTCCGTGTAAACTTAGATAAGCCTAAGGTTAGGATGGCTGGCTACTGGAAATTCAACTGCTCGTTATTTGGTGAGCAGGAATTCCGGGACCAGCTGCTACTAATGTTACAAAGGGAACTGACGGGGGCTGTGGTGGGAAATGCCTGGTGAGACAATTAAAGTCTAAAATTCGAACGTTTGCTGCCGATTTTAGTCGTCGACTCAATCTAGATAGATTAGCGGCGCAAATGGCTTGTGAGAAAAAGTTGATCGGGCAGTTAAATCCCGTAATAGTGGGGAAGTAGCTTTAGCTAAGGCAGTGTTGCCTCCTTGCTTATCAAGAAGGATCAAGCTCTGGTAGTTAGGGCTAGGTTAAAAAGAATGTCCTCTGAGGCGACAAATATGGCCGCAGAATTGCGTGCAGAGGAAAGTAGGAATGCATCACGGCGGCATATCGCGTGCGCCACATTGCCGGATAAGCGGACCGTGACTACAAACTCGGGCATATGTGAGGCTTTTCGGGATTACTTTCGTGATTTTTTTTACCAGGGAGCCCGGTCTGTACCCTGCTCAGTTCGACGCCTATTTAGCCGACTTTCCCTGCCTTAAGGCAGCTGAAGTGCCTGGGTGCGAGAGTCCCATCACAGAGTTGGAAATCTGGGAAACGTTGAAACAGGTTGGCCTGGATAAATCTCCGGGATTAGATGGTCTTCCCTACGAAGTCTACTTCAGGCAGTCGCCCGTTTTTGTTCCTTTGCTGGAACTGATTTTTAACAACTGGATGAAGCAGGGGTCTATACCTCAACGCTTCACCAGGGGTGTGATCAAGTTGCTGCGTAAGGGCAAAAACTGTGGGGATGGGATAGGTAATTTTCGACCTTTAACTATGTTAAATACAGAGTTTGGCAAAGGTCTTAGACAACCGTTTGCAGCTTGTCCTATCTACTCTGATTGGCTCCGAACAGACTTGTGCTGTGAAGGGCAGGACTATTCAGGATAACCTTCATATGGTCCAATTGATCATAGAGAAAATCAGCAGTGAAGCCGCGCTGATCAATTAGGATCAGTCCAAGGTCTTTGATAGGGTTGATCATCGATTCCTGGAGGCATGTGAACTCTTATGTAGCGAAGGAATCATATTTTTTTAAAAATAAATAATATATATATATATATATATATATATATATATATATATATATGAAGAAATAAAGTTTTAAGATGTGTTATATTTATGCTGAACATCAGAGATAGAGCGTATGTAAATATAAATATAAAACATTGAAGTCAACACTCAGAGGCGACAGTCTGTTTCATGCTAGACGCAATCGTCATATATATATATATATATATATATATATATATATATATATATATATATATATTTGGTTGGATAGATGTGAGTTTGTGACCCTGGGTTTCACGCTTTAGCGATCGTCAGACAAACTGATTACTGTTTTAAAAATTTGGGTTTATGTAGATTGCGTGTATTGGTGTTATTGTGGAAGTGGTGGGGAGATTTCGTCGTTTTGTCATTCATCGTACTAACGCAAACATCGATGTATGCAGACACATATACATATACATACTTGGTCGTCTGTCGGGACTCATACATATATATAAACATATGTAGACAGTTTCGGCTATGACACATGTATGTATACGGGTGGTGTTATGTCTATACATACGCATATGTATGTTGAAATGTTGAAATTTAAACATTGGAAGTGTGGCGGAAATGTCTCGTTATTGTCTCGTGAATGTATCCATGTCATATTATGAAATTTTTTTTTTTTTTTTTTTTTTTCCGTTGAAAGATATTTGAAAATATTTTCTCGCATGTATGTATATATGTGTGGTGGGGTTTGTGTAAAATTATGATAGGTAAAAAATTATTATTAAATTTTTATATTTATTTTTAAATTTTGAAAAAATGGGGGTTTATTTGTTATATTTAAAGCTGGTTATTTGTTTGTTTTTGGTGACTGTGTATATGTAACAGGTAAAAAATTGTAATCCTTATTGTTTAATTTATATGGTGATGTTTAATTTAATAACGGGTTTATATGATATGATGTGATAGTAATGTTTCAAAGGATTGGAGACAATGCTATTTAGGTTTTAGCTAATAGTTATTGTAAACTGGAAGAAATTGCAGATTGGTAGAAATGATTAGTAACGGTGGTGGGAGAATGATAAAACCATGAATGTAGTTATAGTGGTGGTAGCATGAACTAAAAAGTGGTTGTTGGTATTTTATTTTTGTTTTATTTTGTTATATGTATTAATTTATTTTGGTATAAATCCTGATAATAGGTATTCTATGTAAAATTATGGTAGTTGAAGATTGCTATAATTTTTAATTACAAAATTATTATTATTATATTAAAGCTGCCTGGTAATAGGTGTTTGTTCTCATGGTTACATATGGAAATTATATCTGATCATATTTTTTTTAAAGTATTAAATATGCTGGGGGGTAATAAAGATTGTAGTGGATTATATGTTAATAGTGGGTGTGATGTGTAAGTGATGGTGCTGTGTGTAGGTGGTAATGATAATATTGATAGTTAATAGATATTGTAAGGTGGTAAAAGTGATTACTAATGGTGGTGCAATTATAATAATGATAGGTGCAATTATTTTGATGGTATCTTGAAATTAAATTGTGATTGTTGGTGGTTTGTCTGTTTTATCCGTTTGGTATGAATTCGGATAATAGATACTTTATTCTCATGCCTACATTTGGAGATTATCTCTGATTTTTTGTTTAGTAAGTTCTTTTGCGGTTTGTGTGATATTATTGCTACTTTTTCGTGTAGGCAAAGTAGTCATTTTTTTGTAATGTTGCTGTAGGCAGGGGCTTTTTTTCAATATTTCCCAACTTATTGTTGGTGTGATGTTTTTGTCTTTTGCTGCCATATGTATGTAGAAAGTGTTGTGCTGTTCGAATATTTCCTGTTGTTGAATGAAAGGTTGTGATTGTTATTCCTCATCTTGAATGGACCTTCGGTGGCACCGATGTAGTGCATAGTGTTGTTGTTTGTACTTACCTTGGCCTTGTATATTGTGTTCGTAATTTGGCAATTTCCTGGAGTGGACATGTTGCTCTGTTTCTGCAGTTGCATATAGGATCCTTGGTTACATTTTTGTAGGTTGTCATTTTTTTTGTTGTGGTTTTTGATTATATCTGTTATGTTTTTTGTACAGCTGTAACTGATCTTTACGTTATTTTTGTTAAATATTTTGATAATTTGTTTTCTTCAGTGAAGTGTTTTTTCTATTAAGTTTAGGAATATTTTGCCTATGTTCGTTTTAACAGTTTTGTTATATGGTGGGTTAAACCAGATAATGTTTCTCTTTCTGTTTCTGCGTTTTGGCTGTGGAGGTATATATTGTAGTTGTTGTGTGTAACCACTTGCTTTTTAGTGCTTCGTTGTATGGTGCTATTTTGCTATTGAAAATTTGCATGTTAGATGAGTTCTCAGATAGTCTGCGGCTGATTGACTTTGGTATTTGTTTGATGATAGAAGGTGGATGGTTGGAGGATGTGTGTACGTAAGTTGGTGTGTCATTTTCTTTTTTGTATGGTTCATGTTAGCTCTATCTCTGATATTGAGCGCTTTCTAATAAGTAATATGCATATAATATATAAATAATTATACATATATATATATTTATTTATATTTATATTCACTTTTCACATATATATATATATATATATATATATATATACACACACACACATATATATATATATATATATATATATATATATATATATATATATATAATATTAGTGGAAAATATACATACATATGCAAAATATATAAATATCCATACATGTATATTTTAGAAAAAAAAATTCAAGAGGAAGAATCCAGGTAGAACTCAATGTCTAGGACAGGGTAAGGATATAATAAAAAGGCTTAAACACTAATATTCTATGGTTATAAATTATTACATTGCAATCGTAATTACGATCCAATTCATCAGACCTACAAATTCAAAAAGAAAAAATAACTCCGGGAATAAAAAAATAAAATTTAGCGAGAGTTTATGTATGAGAGTGAGGGACGAATGTGAGATGTAAAAGAAAGTTCTAGAGAGGGGTAACAGACGAGAGAAGAAGAGGAAGGTCTAAAAGTGAAGGTGGGGATTAAAATTTAATAGAGAGAAATTTTAAAGAGAAGTTAGAAGACAGTTTAAATGAGTGAGATACAGATAAAGTTGAATTATTTCCCGATGCATAATTCATTCCTGAATCGCTGACATAAATTAATTTAAAAATTGACACCGGAAATGGGTTTATAAATTTGTGGTGACATTACGCACAATAATCTAAACTTGATGAGAAAGAGAGAGAAAAGAAAAGAAAAAGGAAAGAAAAACAAGGGGAAAGATGGAGGGGGCACTACAACCGAAGTTGACAAAAGTAATATCACTTACAGGTTACAAATTTAATAAAAACATATAAAAAACCCCTAACGAATATTTAATCTAGCAAGGACCTACTAGTGTCATAGACGCGTCATTTTCCTTTTCTTTTTTTGGAATATTTATAAAATACACTTAAAATTTAGGGAAATCTTTATATCGAGCCATGGGTTATTTTGACATTTTTTTATTTTTTTAATTTATTTTTTTTTACTTTATGGTCTTCTTAAAGGGGCTTTTTTATATGGTATAATCATTTTTCTCTCTCTATTTTTTAATACAATTAATTAAATGTTTAAAAATGTAGTACTAATTTTAATTTATGTTTCATTAGACATGGCAATGTTAGATTTAAAATTTTTGGGAATAAATTACATATTTTTTTACTATTATTTGTAATTAAATAATAGGCATATAATTTTAAAGTATACATTTTTAAAATTGAAATTTATTTTTGTTATAATGTGAAAATAAGTCAGTGTCTAAGAAAATAATTCTTTCATTTCGTTGATTTAATAAATATTTATTTTAAGAAACTTAATAATATATAACTTTTCTAGCAGGTATAGAGGACATGGGACATTTAATTAAGCACTACTTTATATTGACCAATCTAAAAAAAATAAATGTCAACAAATTTTAATCTGATTGTTCTTACTCCTTATTTGTATACACACACACACACACACACACACACACACACACACACACATATATATATATATTGTAATAAAAAGTAAGAACAGTAAGATATATAATCCGGTGTTGTTATTGATATTTTTATTTTAACAAAACAGTGCTCAATGTAAATTTACAGAGCATAAATATTATAAATTAACTGATTTAAAATATGGTTTTTTCGCTACACAGGAATTACCATGTTTTAAAAACCGAAGCTAAAACCTTCAAATTTAATTATATGATTAAATTAAAAGCATTAGTTCTGTTTCATCTTCAAGCGAATTTTGGAATAAATTATTTTAAAATTTACTGAGTTTAAAACGCACATATAATCAATAATTTCTTGTTTCCAAGGATACAGAGAAATCCATTCATTTTTTAACTATTGTTGTATCAATTATGAGTTACGTTCGAAAAAGAGGTTAAGTTTAGTTAGAGTAGGGGTTCTTTTTTCAACGAATTTTGACATCCGTTCAACGCGTGTCGGCTGTTTTTTTTTTTTTTAGTATTACATATCAAATATAACCCGGATTAGGCGGCACGTACCTACTCATAAGACAGGATAGAGTCAGCGTCTCAAGATTTATTGCATATAAACATACAATTTTGGCACAAGGCCGAAAATGGATGGGGTTGGGCTGAGGCTGGTCATCACTTACTATCTTATACCTCCCGATCCAGTCACTCGTTACAATTTGCACTTCCACCGCAAGAACTCATAAAAATAAAAATTTAATGAACATAATATTCTCTCTCTATATATATATAAATCTATAAATGATACGCTATGAAAGAGGAGGGTATGAACCCAGAAAACAAACTAAAGTATCAGAACAAATGCACAAAATATTGATAACTGATTTTAGTTGAACCTGTTAAATTATCAAAAAAGATGATTCTGACCCAGTCGAGATAAAAAAGGGGAACAAAATCTCGGGAGGTTGGAATCTCGACTTGAATCATAACCAAAGAAGGAGTCGGGAACAGGCCGGGAACAACACTTACATTAACTAGCTACATAACTAGGGTCTATCCTAACTAGGGGAGGGCTCCTCATGAAAACACCCCGATGTGACAGGGAGACCTAAAAAAGAAAATCAAGGCTAACCCCATTCACACGAACCAGGTTCGCCCCACTCACCCACTTTTCGATGAAATTTGTTGAAACCAATCGCTTTCTATCAGTTATAATGTTCATCTTGAGCTGATGCTCAAAGAATCGGATTAGATCCTGACGACAAAGACGGTCATCTCGCAAGACTTCCTGCAATCGCGTCGTCCAAATCACCATTCGGATGTTTTTGCCGGGACACGCCTTTGCCATGTGCTCCACGGCACCACAAGACCAGCAGTAGGGGCGACGTTCTTTGACAACAAGCATTATTATCTCCCGGCACATTAATATGTTGGGGATCTCTCCAAAATTTTCCTTGTTAGAGTTACATGGAGAACCGAGTTCTTAGTAGCAATCGTCGCCTTGCTTA